>ML995822.1:0-158586 GCA_010093825.1 Teratosphaeria nubilosa
GGGGGGGGGGGGGGGGGGGGGGGGGGGGGGAGTGTAGTTTGGGCGCCCTTGTGATAGGGAGGGAGGGGTGAGGCGGTGAGGTAGTTGGACGTCGCGTTAGGGGCATGAAGTGGTAGGGGAGGTGTGGATTGTGCTTGTACGATTTTCTGAAGCGGTGATGAGATGGTATTTTCTAAGGCAGCGGAAGGCAGCGGTGGGTCTTGCTGGTGCTGCGTGGCCTGTGTTTGGTTGGTTGGTTGGTTGGTCGGCATTGTGGTTGCGCTTTGCGTAAGGTAAGATGGACAGACTGCTGAGATTACATGTAGCCCTCAGTCAATGTGATGGAAAGGCGAAGAGGATACGAGATTTACAAATTTTTAATTTTTTTGGGGGGGGGGGTTTTATTTGCTATCGTCAGACCACACGTTTATAAATGCGTTACGCCCGACAATGGTCGTCGCGCACCTCAGTTTCTCCTTCCCGGAAATCATACAGACTCCTTGTTGCTGCAATTCCAGCATGTTTGCGCATCTGAGGAGTAGGAAACGGATTTCGTACACATCGGATACGGAGCGAAGGAATGGGGTCCCTGGTAGTATAATAGAGCATGTCCAGGCTGTAGAATGAAGGCACACTTGTGATCTCGGCAACCTTGAACGGCACCTCGCCATGTCTGTGCAACCTTCGGGGCACATCCACAGTGTTGCGATCTGAACCGTTGTTTCTCGCAGCGCGCCCAAGGGATATTCAAATTTCTTGAGGACGTACCGTGCTGAAATCATGGCGCCCAGAGGGCCATGTAGTGCCTGAACAGCATGAGAGCAGATTGTGCTGGCTTTTACTTTCCTCAATGAGCTAAACTTTCACTGCATGGCAGCTATCAAATGGACCCGTCAGGTAGTCTTACGCTATGCACGAACGCACCGTTACTACCTTTGCGGTCAAACAGTCGGTGCCTCAACCTCAACAGCAGCCTCGACCTCAAATGCCCGCTTCGCGCACCACCATCTCCGCCAGACCCTCACAAGCTTGCCCCAGACAATCTTGAGAGCCGGCTTCGTGCTGGCCTTGCCCGTGCTGATCGCCTTCGTTTCCGCAGCCGACTTCTTCTTCTTCTTCTTCTTCTTCTTCTTCTTGTTGCTGCCACCTGCACCTGCTTCATCCTTCACTTCCTTCTGATCATTGGTCGTCTCCTTCACGTCAACCTTCTCACCCTTCTTCTCACACCTCTTCTCATGCTCCTCAAAATCCCTCACCTGACAAGCACGCGAACAATACGTCTGCACCTCACACTTCGCACACCTCATCAACCTCTCCTTCCCACCCTCCACCAACGCCTCAGCACCACAAGATGCAAACGCCTCAAGCGGCGCCGTCATGCCACCCTTGCCCTTGGACTTCTCTAGAAGCCTCCTCGTAGCCTGCCTAGCCCGAGGCTTATCACTCAGACTCGTGTACCACGGGATTCCCCCGAGGTCGAAGAGCTCGTCCGGTATCAGGTCAGAGGGACTACTGGGTGTGTTGATCGACAAGTCCACGTATCTGTCTTCATCCGAGCTGATGTCGTGGGCAAACATGCCTTTGCTGCCAAAGTCGTAAGGGACGCCGGAGGTGTAACCGTCAGGACCAAAGAGCGCCTTCTGCATCTGCGCCAGGGCGTCGCGCATGAGGCCGACCTTCTTCACGTCGGTGTAGATGCTGCGAAGGTACTTGAAGAAGGGCACCGTGAGCTCGATGCCCAGACTCATCATGGCGGCGCTGAGAAGCACGAAAACGTAATGCGGGCGGAACTGTCCTTCCGACGGAGGCGCCTTGCCTGTGCGATCCGCTTCCTGTAGCGTAGCCATCTTCTTCGCGGCCAGCTACTGGCAATCGTGCCAAAGACATTGCTTCACTCGCTCCGGATGGGAGCACAGGCCAGCGTAGATGGAGTAGTAGATCTCCTTGGGGCCACGCTTGATCTGGTAGTTATCCGCGCGGCTGTGCTCAATCTGGCGGAAGGCCTGTTCCGTGATGCAGCCCGCCACAAGCTGCTCAAGGGCAGACGCGTACACGCCGGTCTGTTTGAGGACGCGTGCATCGCGTTCCTCGAGGTCGCAGATGCCGGCCTCGAATGACAGATTCTGGAGGATGTCGTAGTCGTGGTCGGACTGGAAGAGGCCTGACGTGTGTGTCAGCAGGCAGCAGGCGCGGTCTGAATGATGATGAGGACTCACCTACTAGGCCCCAGGCCCCGGCAAACATCTTGACTGAATGTGCGTGTGGGTGGGTGCTGTGGATGGTGTCGTGTGGACTGACAGAAAATGATAGGATGCAGGTTCTGGCATATAAGTGTCGGTGCCTCCGCTGTACAACTGAGGGAAGCACGCGTTTGGCGTCTGCAGCTGCCTAATGCACGTGGCAAACGCGGAAACGCCAAATCGATCTGCACGTCGCCTTTGAAGCTGTTCAGAAATGGTAATCTAGACCAGCTCAGTATGCATTGCCTGATCCTCATATCGTAGGGACCATATACGGGACCAGCCCGTGGTGACTCGCTTCAACACCAGATTGCCACATTACCCCTGCACAACAACCCCACCCTCCTTCCTCCCAGCATCCAAACAATGCACCTCCAGTGCCAAACCCACTCCCTTCTTATCCGCAAACACCGTCCGCGCCACCTTCGCCGACCCCAAATCCGGATCATGCAACCTCTTCGGCGGACTCTGCTGGAAATCCACCAACGTAAAGCCCGTAAACCCCTCACCCTCCTTGACAGGCCGCACAGGATCGTCGACGGGCCCCGCCGCGGCAGTCTGCAACACCGTCGCGATGCTGGTACCCGGCGGGAAAGCTGCCGGATGCGGGAGTCGTTGGAAGCCGTTGTCGGTGTACCCGGTAAGTAGGTTGAAATGCGTGGACAAGACGCGGCAGGCGCAAGTGACTTTGATGATGGGTGGAGGCGGTAGAGGCTGCTTCTTCGGCGGCATGTGTGCGATGTGCAGTTCGAGCAGCTGTCGCTTAAAGTCCATGTCTTCACCCGGTTTCCTCGCATCAATGAACCGCATGAAATCCTCGGCGTTCATCTCATTCACAGCCCGCGGCGTCACCGGCCTCTCTTGCCCAAGCACCGCAGAAACTCTCCCTCCCTTCTCCATATTGACCCAGAATTCCCCAGTCCCAATCAAATACATATTTCTCAACCCATCCACAATCTCACCCAGCCGCAAATCCTCACTCCACGTCTTTAGATTTTGCTCAACAGACTGATGCTGATTCCACCGATTGCTCCTATACCGCACCTCAAGCTGCCTCAAGCCCGGGAAATCCGCCTTCAGTCCCCTCTCCTCCCTCGTGCTCGTCAAAAACGGCATCCACAGTCTCGTGTCCCCGGCCTTGATTTGCAAGCTCACATGCTGCACGTATTTCCTCGCGAGCACCGGATCCGCAAGCGCACGTGCAAACATATTCGCATCGCTCGGGTGGTGAAACATGAGCAGATTCGAGGAGTACAGCAACGGCGCAGCCTCTCGATGCATAATCCGACACGTCCTCAGCAACTGAGCCTGTATCCCGTGCCTCGGCGCCATGCCGGGCAGCGGTGGCCACTCCACCGGCAGCTCCTGCGACGTCAACGCGAACGCATATATCCTATCCCGTATTTCTCTCGGCAGCGTAAAGAGGAGACTCTCGGCGACACTCTCAGGTAACTCGGGTATGCCGTCCAACATTCTTTCCTCGTGCATGGGATTGTGATTGCTTGTCCCTGCCATCATCAAATCATCGTCAGCATCCGAGTCCAGTCCCAGGCTGTGCAGCGTTCCTCTTCTGGATGGTGGACCGAAAGTGTCGGCATTGGAGAGATAGGACAGAGAGCGCGTGCTTAAGACGCTTTCGCGCCAGGCGTAAGGATCCATGGGCGTTGCTGAGAGGGTGTGTTAAAAGAGGCTCGTTAACTGCATGCGGAAGTGGGACCGCAGTGAGTAGACCGAGTGAGTGAGACGTGACAGATCTAGCTTATGTAATAATTTCAGCCTTACGGCATTGCATGTTTCAGATATACCCGACATGTTGGAAGGACCAATGAACATTTCAATGTCCATAGCACGTGCTTGTGATGAATATTTTCGTGAGAGTTTGGTGCATTGATCTATGCCTTCCATAATGTCACGCTTCGCAGTCATGGAACGATCGATTGAGCTATTATACATGTTTCATTGCTTTTCCCACCCAAACGCCTTGCTGAAGATTGGCCGTCCCCCGTTGAGATCGTGTGTGACTTGCATCGACCTCGCATCCTTAGCATGACGATCGGTGTCGCCATGAGCTGAACTCCCAACCCTTTGCCGGCCTAAAGAAACACAATTTCATTACGATCAATCGTAAGCAGCACATGCTCACAGCCTCTGAATCATCCCACCAAATCTTCACCTCCTCCATTGCCCTGACGCCGTGCGCAAAGAAACACACAATGTCAAGATGCGCTTGCATGACCAGCGCGTCCTCACGACCTTTGAATGACACCACTGAATCTCCCCGATCCCCCCCGTAAGTAGCCATCATACTGTACCTCCTCCGCCTTCGCAGTGTCCGACCACCCGCGCGTCATACCCCAAGCAAACAGCAGCGCATTTAACTCCCTCCGTTCCATCTGCTGCACAATCCGGCCCACATATTCGTCTCTAGTCTCCATCATCAGAGGCTTGAGCGCTATGCGGCGCGAGCGGAACCATGAACGGGACTTGGGACCAAAGAACCAGTCAGGTTCAAGGGTGTCCTGCTCGAAAGTGTGGTCATTCTCTAGGCGCGCATAGCCGCATGAAATGCATTCGATTGTCTGGAGGTTCGTTTGAGGGCGCGATGGGTGCGTAGCCTCCCCTTCCTGAGGTGCGGGGAGGAAGTCGGCGAATACGGGCCCTGGTGAGAGCTCGTTGAGGAGCGCCGGCCAGGAGCTTTCGCGGTGGCCCTCTGACCAGTGAATGATCGGTGGTGGAATGTATCCAGGCATGCCAGGCAGGGGTGGGAACGGCGGCTGGTTCATAAGACTGTTCAAGACCTGCGTGATGTGTGGGCTTGCTGCGGCTGGCGGCAGCGGGGGCTGCTGCGCCAAATGCTGCAGGAGAGCGTGGTGTGCTTGTTGAGCCGCGCTTATCGGGAACCGCGGGTGCGCAGTCAGAGATACAGAGTCCAGAGTTAGCTTCTTCAACCGATGGTCGGCATGCGACTCCACTAGACCTTGCAACATAGGCGGCGTTATCCAGCAATTCGTGAGTGTGAGCTGCTCTACACCCTTGAACACGAGGGCAAAGCCGCCAGTGCTGGCCAAAGCACGTGCCAGCTTGGAGACGGGTGCGGGCAGTAGATGCTTGTTACGAGCAAATATGCCTCGGGCGTGCTCTCCACCGCTGTCTCGCACCCAGCCTATGTTCAATGTCTTGAGCTGCAGCGTAGCGATATGCTGCCTTAAGAGATCGTAGAAGCTGCACACCGCTTCGGAAGGGTTCACTGGCGTCATTTCGGCAGACCCAGCATCGTTCTTAGCGACTGTGCGCCAGTCTGGAGAAACATGAACGAGCACATTCTCCAGAGCCGGCAAGGCTGCCCAGAAGGCCCTGGTGGACAATTTATTGATGAACCGGCTCGACAACTTGGCAATGCGCAAGGATGTGATTCGTGTGAAGCCGGGATTGTCGATGACTGCCAACGTATAAGACTCTAAGAACGCCTGCTGCGCCCACTCGGTCTCCAGCAGCCATTCCTTTTGTTCTTTGCGCAGCTCTTTTGGAGTGATCATATTCGCGGTCGTGGTACTGGCGTTCGGGTTGACGTTACGTGTGGTGTACAAAATGCTGTGGTCGGTGTGGTCCGTCTCAGCGTCCGCTGGCAGGCTGGAAGGATCTATCTGAGACCACGTAGATGGATCACCGTAAGGTGTGTTCCCGAGGCCCGGTACCTCATCCGGTGGCGTCTTCATTGAAACAGATCCCAGTGTAAGTTCTCTGTTGCTCGCACCAGGATTGAAACTGTCCTGAGAGTCTTGCAATGCGTTCCAGAACGCCAGAGCCGCTTGTGATCGACGATCCGAAGCCTGGTGCAGCTTCCCAAAAACTGGTGGAGGCGCGTTGAATATCTGGCTATGGACGGACTTGTCCGGGCCACTCAACCATCCGAGCCCACTGTCCACAGAGAGAGCGAGCTCTTTCACAATCGTTAGCTTACTGAAAGCTGCTTTCATACGCGAGATCTCGTCCGCAGTCCTCTCAAGTCCAGCTCGGTCGTCAAAGCGGGCGTACTCGCCTATTGGCCAGTCGTACGGGCCGTGATAGGAGTCCACCGAATCATACTCTCTTTTGACTGACGGCTGTAATAGGAGCTGATTCTCCGAGACTTCAAAGGTCATACCGAATCTCTTGATATGTGGTCCAAAGCCCTCAAAGACACGGAGACCATGGCCCTTATACACCTTGCCCTCCTTGTCTTCTTTGGCATTTTGCCACTGCAATTGCCCAGCGAGCGGGTCAAGCTCCGTGGGATCGTCATCGGTCGCTGGATCCTTGCCTTTGCCTTGGTGCTGCATTCCGTGCGTGAACTGACGGGCCTTGCTCTTGGTGCCTTCCTCGATCATATCATACAGCTCGGTGTTGAAAGGCACGACAGAAGTGTGAAAGAGGCTGATGGCCACTTTGCGTTCAAATTCTCGATTCACTAGCCTCATCGCCTCCATGTCGTCTCGGCACAAGTATTGAGTGATGGCATCAAAAAGCTCGACAGGAAGCACATCGGCGGGCCAAGTGCAACGACTGGCGGCGTCATCGTCATCACATGTCGCCGCTGTGCGTTGGCGGTGACTTGCTAGCACGGTGAGGGCTGAAGTTCTCCCAGGTGCGTTGCTTGCGTCGCGCAATGGCAAGTATCTCATACTGTACGAGCCGTCGGGCTTTACTGAGCGACTGACGAGCACGGCAGAGAGTCTTTGTGTTGCGTGATGCCGTGCTCCCTCTGCTGAGCCAGGACGCGGGGTTGTGCCATGCGGCTGCCCGGCGTTGTTGCGGCGGCGGCGGCGGCGGCGGAGATCCGGTGGCAGCATAGACTGGATTTCTTCCTGATCGGTGTCCAGTTCAGACCCCGACTCGACTTTCTCTAGGTGAGCCCTCCTGGCCGCGAGTTCTTCGGTGGGAAAGATATCATTTGCTTGGATAACAGGTACGCGCGATCCATATCGCGGGGAGAAACTGTCAAAGTCTGTCAGCATCTCCTTCTTCTTCGACATCCGTGCCAACGCGTCGCCAAAAGCAGCTCTCGCGTTGCGTGAAGGCCCAGTTCCAGGTGGGCCAGGCTTCGCCGAGGATGACGCTTTTCTCTTAGTAGAAGGCCTTGACGACGTCGCACCGGGCACGAAGTTAGGCGCCTGCGGGTTGAAATTGGTTGTTGCGCTGCCGCTGGCATCGTCCATGTTCCCGGTGTCCGAATCCATGTCGTTGGCCTCTGAGCGCGAACGGCTGAAGAATCTCCTAGACCTCTCGCCGTCAAGTCGCAGGTTCAGTAGAGAGAGTGTGGTATGTCGTGGTGTTTGTGTCCAAGACCTGCCTGTGTCACGAGATCCTAAATTTGAGTCTCTCATGCTAGCGAGCTAGGGTCCACACTCGGCATGTCCCTCCGAGCACTTTTGGCAGGTGCGTTCAGATGTTCACACGGAAAGTGCGAGTGCTCAGCAGCTCAGCAGCTTTGCAGCTCGAGGACTGTCGTGGAGCTCCAGGATGGAACGCCTCCGATTGGTGTAATCTGGAAGGAAGCTTGTTTTCCACCTTTACAATCACAAACCGCTGTCTCTGACACCATACCACTCAGGGAAGGCACGACGCGACAGTCATCATGAGACGTCCTTCCGCACGCAGTAACGCAAGAGCACAGCGTCCACGAAGAGTCGTGGCATCGAGGCCTTGCTCAGCTTGCAGCACCACATCGCACCACTTCCATGACCTCCTGTCGCATTTGGAGGGCACCACCATCAAGGCTCAAGCACTGCGATCGAGGTCGTGAGGCACTGAGGCTTATACGGAGCTGAAGTCGCCTTCTTCTACGCCCTCTCGATCCTGGTCGGCGACCATGGAATGATGATGCTGCGCCCAGTCAGGTTGAGGTACTCACTACTCAGTCGCCGCGAGACTGTCGAGGCGTTCAACGTCGAGATCCATCAAACTCCTCCTTCCAACCCCCCCACAAGCGTTCTTCGACTGCAATGGAGCATAGAGCGGCGATGTCACGACTCACCACCCAATTCCCCAGCCCTCCCACTCCGGAGAACAAGCTCGGCGCAATCTAGTTGGGCGGCCCGTGATAGCCTTGTTTGGCGCTACTGTCGGATAAGTGGGACTCCATACGCGTCAGAGGTCAACTTTGCGACTGCTGTCGTCAAGGCACTCGTGTTTGCATGAAAAGCAAGCCAACACACAGGGCTTTTTGTTGCCAGAGCCGCGTGTAAAAGCGAGGTAGGACTTGACCTCCTTAGATCCCAGGCGGTAAAAGTAGGTGTTTTTTCCCCGATTCACTCTTTTCCTTCTCGATTTCAATTGCCTCCGTTGAAGCAAATTTCTGAATTACAGGCATTGTGCTCAATATGCCGTACTATAACAAGCCGGGAAGCAGTTTTGCGATCATCAGCGACAGGGGAGACGCCTATGGCCCGCCGCCAAGCTACGATAAAGCGCAACAACCACCAGGATCAAAATGGGCACCTCGTAATTGGAGCAAGAAGGCATGGTTGGGTGTGATTGCCGCAGTCGCTGTGGTCATTGCCGCAATAATCATCGGCGCAGTGCTGGGCTCCAAAGCAAACTCATATCCGGACTACAGCAAGCTCACCTACACTCTCAACAAAACGTACTCCGGCACTGGCTTCTTTGATGACTTCCAGTACTACACTGGATACGACACAAGCTCTGGTTTCGTGCACTATGTGCCAGCTGCAACCGCATCGCAGTACAACCTCACCTACGCCTCGTCTGACCGAGCAGTGTTGAGGGTAGACACAACCACGCAGAATGCCAGCACAGGCCGTTTCAGCGTGCGCATAACCTCCGAAACTCAATGGAACGATGGACTATTCATCTTCGACGTCTTGCACTCGCCTTACGGCTGCAGCACGTGGCCCGCACTATGGCTCAGTGACCCTAGTAATTGGCCATACAATGGCGAGATTGACGTAATGGAAGCCGTCAACAAAGCAAACACCGGCAACCAAATGACTCTGCATACGACCGACGACTGCAAGATGAACGCCAAGCGCAAAGAGACGGGCACGGCCATCGACAAGAACTGCTGGAACGAGACAAACGACAATGCCGGCTGCGGTGTCAAGGGCAATGTAGCTACGTACGGAGAGGAGTTTAATGAGAATGGCGGCGGTATCTATGCGATGGAGCTGAGAGACGCCGGTATCCGCATCTGGTTCTGGACGCACGATGATATGCCTTCGGATATCCCCACGGACGTCAGTAACACCACCGCGCCGGATCCCAGTACATGGGTGAGTTAAATGAGCAGGGTGAGTATGCCTGTAGGCGACGTAAGCTGACATTTCCTCCCCAGGGCGAGGCTCTGGCCGACTTCCCCAACACGCATTGCGACATCTCGAGCCACTTCAAGAACCAATCTCTCATCGCAAACATTGATCTGTGCGGAGACTGGGCGGGAGCGACAAGCGTGTATTCCACAGAGGACGGATGTCCGGGAACCTGTGAAGACTTCGTGGCTAACAACGCCACCGCCTTCGATACGGCGTACTGGGAGTGGGCGAGCTGGAGGGTGTATACGGCTTCCTAAATCTCGTATTCATGAAGCATGTGGTTAATGAATGTCATGTACACAGATACCCAGGGGTAATTGGTTCGCCCGCATTTGGGGGTTCTCAGTAGCAATGATAGATACAGATGGATCCGAACATAGGCTAGACATATTGTAGCCAGTTGTGCTTGTTGTACGAGATAGGCTTTCTCAAGTCTCCCGGCCGCGTTGTACCAGCCATCGATGGGAAGGATAATGTGATTGTCATTCGCATCGCAGTGTCGTAGACTTTCTTATCACGCTTGCGACATGCTATGGCCGGGATGTATGGCGGACACGAAGCTTCTACATCGACAAGCTGCGTCGTATCTGCGCCTTGAACGCCGCCTTCAATACATCCCCCTTCCCCGGCTGCATCTTCTTCAAAACTCGGCAATAGTGTCGCCTCGCAGCTTCCCGCGCATCATGTATTTGCCCTGTGTCCCGCCTGTCAGCACATTACCGCTACCTCACAGCCCCACCTGCTTCCGCACGCAGCGCTCTCTGGTTTGACATACCTCAGTGCCATACGAAACGTACATCAAGCCAGCTGGAATGGCCAGAATGTATGTGACACTCAACCATGCCGTGCGCGGTGTCCATCTGAAGTACTCGTGCCTCTTCACGAACATATCTGGCTTCCGTCAGTCCTGTCATTCGACCAGTCCCTTAATACCACCACTCCCATATTCCCAAGCTCTTGTAATGTACCATTTCGACTCTCAGCTGCGCTCAAGGAGACATACTGGCATATTTGACCAAGGCCGGGTCCATGTGCACGCCTATCGCATGTCAGCTCGCTCCTTACGCTCCTGCCTTTGCGCATCTAACTGACTGTCGGCGTGACCCGCCATTCTCCTGAGTGTTGGCCTGAACATGTTTGCTGCTGTGTGTGGGCTATTGCTTGCAACTCCAATGGCGATGCTGCTTGACGTCGCACGAGAGAGAGAGCCCGGCATGCACGGGTTCACCCGCACTATGCTGCTGAGTCAGGCTTGCATAAATCGCGCTTTCACAAGGCAAGCATCGGCCGTCAGGGTCGGGCCTCGGTCTGCATTGGATCCATCCTGAGCCTATGTACATAGGAAATCCAATGTTGAAAAGTCAATTCATTTTTCCCTCATCATTGTCTCCGAGGATACTTCAACCCAACGTGAACACGACATCAACATGGCGACCGCGCAGCAAGCCAAGATCACTCTGCATTGGTATGTATCAGCCTGAGCAGCACGCATGCATTGGTCACCACTTTATCCATCCTCACAAGGAATACAGGGTAGAGGAAAGACCATCGTTGTCAGGCTGTCAAGCTAGCATCGTGAAATATCATGTCAAGCTCGATATTCCTCAGGATTAGCAACATCAAAGATACTGCTGCTAATTGACTGCATAGGCTCAACGCCAGCCGCTCCCAGCGCATGATCTGGCTCCTGAACGAATGCAAAGATGTTGAATACGATGTCAAGGTCTACAAGCGCGGCTCAGACATGCTAGCTCCAGCCACTCTGAAGCAGATCCACCCTTTGGGCAAGTCACCAACCATTTCCATCGAGGTCCCCAATATGCCAAAGCCGCTGGTCCTCGCCGAGTCCGGGGCGATTTCTGAGTACTTGACCGACTACTTTGCACAGCACCTGGTACCTAAGAGGTATCAGGAAGGCAAAGACGGCCACGTTGGCGGCGAGACCGAGACCTGGTTGCGGTATAGGTACTTCATGCACTACGCTGAGGGGTGAGTCGTGGTCTAGCGTTGGATGGAACCCGGACCTTATCTAACCATCTTGCAGATCCCTCATGACGCTGATGCTCATGGGCCTCCTGACCGATTCTCTGAAAGAAGGCCCTCAGGTTCCGTTCCTGGTCAAGCCCTTGACACGCGCCATTGCCGGCAGGATCGAGGCTCAGTTTCTGAATGCCAACTTCAAAACTCACTTTGCCTTCTTGAATGAGCAACTGGCTACCAGCCCGAGTAACGGCCAGTATCTCTGTGGTCCCGAGTTGACGGCCGCGGACATCATGATGAGCTATCCTGTTACTGCGGCCCGGAGCCGAAAGAAGATTGACAAGGCATTATACCCTAAGCTGTACGAATACGCTGAGCGACTTGAGAGCCACCCAGGGTACAAGCAGTCTATCAAGAAGATCGAGCAGATCACTGGAGAGCCATTCAAGCCTGTTCCGTAAGTGGAAGAGTCCAAAGCCGCTGGATCCCTCAGCACTGAAACTGACGGTGATTTAGGTCTTGAGCTATTGCTTTATACCGGAATGTGTGTGCTCGCGTTTCAATCTTGATACTCAAACAAGCAGATCTGTCTGCAGAGTGAGCGGCCTCGTGTAATCATCTTGCGGAATGTATCTGGGTAGTTGGAAGGTCCTAATGGAATCAGTATCGGACAGCTTAATTAGTTGGCGATTGGAATTCATAGTGATTCTGATCGTACTGTAGTCGAGCCCTGCAATTGCCTTGTTGTGAAAGCGTGAAACCAGGTGCTGTCATGAGGACCTGAGGACTACTACCTCAATCGCATTTTTGACCAGAATCTGGAGCAGAAACAGCAAATCTGGTCAAAGCGCAACCATAATCGCCATTTCCAACGATGTTTCGACCGCGCCGACAGAAAAGACGTCTACTCAGCAGCGGCGCCTCTACGAAGTGTCTAGCGCTGGAGCGAACAACGAAGGCTTACATCGACCGTGACTGCATGGCGTTACACCTGCAGGGTTATCATTCCATCCGAGAGAGGGACCGCACGTCAGACAATGTGGACCTTCACACCTCGCGAGCACTAACATGACGAGGGACCGGAGTCTCGGGGAGTCGCCATGTCTCGCTGGAAGAAGACTTGGAAGAAGACTTGGAAGAGATGGTGGCTGGTACTGACCTCGATTGCAATGCTACGTAAAGAATAACAACCATCTCGCGCCATATGGTGTGACATTGATGAAATGAATAGACACCCATTTCCCGCAATCTTACGAAACGCCAATGCAGCACAAAAGCCAAGTGGGTATCTCTCGCAACTGACAAACGCCATCAAATGCTTGTGTTACTACCAACCGCACAACCACTCGACAATCCGTGCCGTAGCGGTGAATGCTGAAACACTCTTGCGCCTCACTCCTAAGCAGCCCGAGCCTCCTTCATCCAAGTCTTACTGTGTGTATGGGCAAGTGGGGAGACGTGACAAGTAGTGGTGAGTGCTTGGTGCTCGTTATGCTGTTTCTCAGTGGAGTATGCTGCGAGTTAGTAGTGACTTCAGTTTGCCTACCTTTTGGAAGCCAGCGGCGCCACATTCTAACGGCTTGCATATGAAGTTTGGCTTGTAGGTCTCTGGTATGTCAGTCTTGCTGTCCAGCTCCAGAGGAGACTTGCGTAAGGACCTATCGGATCCTTCAGACACGCCCGACGGTAATCCCAATGTCTCATTCAGACTTGACTTTCTTGAGGTCTGGTTCCTCAAAATCATAGTAGATCTCAGCAGTCTCATCAAAGCTCCGCTTGACAGACGGAGAGCCTGAGAGTGGAGTCTTCAGATTTGACTGTGATGCTTTGCGTGATGCGGCCTCGCGAGCGGCGGCTTCTGCAGGCGTATCATCGTTGAAGCCAATATCGTCGTCGTCAAACTCCAGGATATCGTCACCATTGTAGTCTTCGCCGGCAGCGTCGCCTTCAGGCTCAGCGACTTGTGTCTCCTCACCAGTTGGGTTATGTTCTGGTCCGTGTTCGTAGCTGTCTCCATTAAACTCATAGTCATGGTCTGGATGAGACTGCTCATCATCTTTGCCAGGCTCTTGGGTTCGTCCGTGCTGCTCGTCGATTGTTTCAGCCTGGTCTTGGTATGTTTGATCGTCGTATTCATATTCATCGTATTGGACCTGGTTCTCGGTATCGCCAATGTAAGGCTGCTCGAGCTCGGTAATGTGGTCTTTAGAATCAACGTGATGTGCAACATCCTCGTGTGCAACATGAGAAAGCTCATTTGAACCCGCAATGCTGCTTGAGGCCTCCTTCTCGACATATTGAGCTGCGTCCTGCGTAGGCACAGCTGGGTCCTCGGTGTGCTCGTGTTCCTTGGCTGACGAATGGACATCACGACTGTCCTTGGCTGGCTCTGAGAAGGGACTTGTCAGGTCGCTGTCGTCATCCCAATCAATCCACTCCTCATCATCATACTCACCGGTACTCTCGTCGACTGCTTCGCCGTTGAGAGTGGCCGAGCTAACGTCAGATTCATTCTGATCCACTTCTTCGCCCGCCTGAACAGCATCCGTGTTCCCCTCTGTGACTCCCAACAGTTCATCATGCTCTGTTGCTTCGTTTGATTCAACGGAGTCAGCAGCATTGTCAAGAACAGCGGCCTCCACAAGCTCTGAAGACCCATGTGGATTGACAGTGACATGGACCTCCTGTTCTTGCTCTTCCGTTTGATGTTCTTCATCAAGCTGCGCCTGTTGGCCTTGTGCCTTGTTAGGCTCTGCTTGTCCGGCACTTTCTTCAGCTCGCAATTGTTGCTGGCCTTCTTCGCCTTGCTCGTGCTGCTCTTCCTCATTATGACCTGTGTACTCTGCACCCTCTCCGCCTTCCTCGGCATACTCATGCTGCTGATGCTCTTCATACGGCTCATCGCCATCTTCAGCGTCATGTTCGGAAGCCTGCTGCAGGTACGCCTGTTGGCCTTGCATCACAGTTGACATCGCCATGCCGCTGGCAGCCGCCTGCTTGAGCCATGAAAGCTGACTGCTGAAGTGGTTCTGTGAGAGGATGAGTGAGAGGGAAGGGATCTCCTCCGCAGGGATACCATCACTCTGGTGAAGACTGAGAAATACTGCAAGGACATCACTCAAACTGTACTCGAACGCGGCTCGGGAGTTCTGTAGCACAATCAGTAGCTGTCGAACGGACGGGTAGTGTGGCTCACTTACTCCGACAAGCAGGAGATTCATATGTTCGAAGGCAAGGGTCAGGTCTTGCTCTCCTGGTACATTACCTATTCTTCGCGCGAGTCGTTCTCGGATGTTGTGCATGAGCTCATGCAGACTGAGATTGGCAAGATTGTCGTCTTTCAAGAGGCCATCAAGCTGGCTCTTTGACTTGAATAGTGGCATGGAGATGCCTTCATAGGACAGAGTCATGGAGTGCAAGCCTGTGTCAGTCGGTGTGCCCGGTGCTTCAACTGAGGCCGCACGTGTATTCGTGTCGAGCGCAAGCGCGGGCTCGGCAGCTTGATCTTCTTTGGCGTATTCTTCTGTGTCGCCACCATATTCAAATGTCTGCTCTTCGAATGTCTGCTCTTCGTAAGCCTGGGCAGGCCCCTCATCAGTAGTTGTAGCGGCTGGCTCTTCATTGAGGACCCGGGCGACTGTGGTCTCGTCAATTGGCAACACCTCGGTTTGTGGTATCTCGGCCGCGTCGACCTGTGTGGTCACAGGCTCGAATGCTGCCTCAGTCTCCGGCTCAGCAGCCACCACAGCCTCCAGTTCCTCCACAGTCACTTCTTCCGGCTGCCGCACGACCTCTTCGTCTACCTGTTCAGCAAACTCCTGTGGCTGTTCAAGCTGTTCGATGTTGCTCGACTGCCCATAATCGACAGTCTCAACATCTGGCAAGGCTTGGTCGCCAGTCGGCTGTTGCTGTTCGTTCTGGAAATCGTCGTCGTCGTAATCAATAAGTTCCTCGTCGTCATCGTGGGCGGTCTGTGGAACTATAGTGGTATCATCGTCCATTACTGCTTCTCCGACGTACGACTCGCCAACTTGCACATCATCTTCCATCATGTCGTCAGTGGCGGTGGGTGGCCGGGTCTGCTCGCCGTCAGTGAGCATACGCTCGTCCTCAGGCAAGTTGACACCGCCGTCAAAATCAAAATCGAGGTCTATGTCTCCGTCATTGTGAGCGTTGTGTGGTGACGACATGTCCATGCTATCTTCCTGTGGCACAGACAACGTGGGGAAAGCTGTAGTCGCAGCCATGGCTAGCTGAAGCGTCGGGGACGCGTTGTTGCGTATTTGAGGCTCGTGAGGAGCGGTGGAGGGGAGTTTGACTGGAAGCAGCCAGGGGTCACGTCGAAGGTGACGCGTTTGGGTGGTGACTCTTTGTCGTTTGGTCGTGGATCTTTACGTGGCGGGGGCCTATCTTTTCGCGAGGAGTATGTCTATGCAGTGTCTGCCGGATACCAAGGTTTCGGTCGTCGTCACAGTCTGTAGCATCGCACCGCAAACCGGTAGCACGGTTGGGAAAGGAAGTGTTGGTGTGAAGTGGATGTTGAAATCGAAGTGGCCAGCATGAATCGTGCAAGTACCTTCCGGAATGAGTGTGCGCCTTGGTCACGTGCCGACTGCTATTGCCTCAGGCTCCAAATTCCAGAAAGCTGGCATTGGCGCAGGAGGTAGAGGACAGCAGCACTCAGTCAAGTTGCATGCCCGGACGCCTTGATCTTGTATCCTTCTGATCGTGACGAGAGGTATCTCCAAATAGGATAGACCGATCATATTCGCCCATCATGGTATGCAGCACAGCAGGAACCAGTGTATATTCAAAACTAACAACATTACCACCAGGTCGTCCTCTCAGCAGCCATCACGACCCGCTCGGGCAAACCGATCCTCGCCCGCCAGTTCCGTCAGATGCAGAGATCTAGAGTCGAGGCGCTTCTAGCATCTTTTCCAAAGCTTGCCGACACTGCTTCTCAGCATACCACGGTCGAGCAGGACAATGTCCGCTTCGTTTACCAACCACTGGACGAGCTGTACATGGTCCTCATCACCAACCGCCAAAGCAACATCCTGCAAGATATTTCAACATTGCACCTGTTTGCGCAAGTAGTCGGCGCAATATGCAAGACACTGGACGAGCGCGAGATTGCGCGCAATGCCTTCGAGCTGTTGTCAGCATTCGACGAGGTCGTCACTTTGGGCTACAGGGAGAACTTGACACTTGCCCAGATCAAGACATTCTTGGATATGGAGTCCCATGAAGAGCGCATCCAGGAAATTATTGCACGCAACAAGGAGCTAGAGGCTACGGAAGAGAGGAAGAGGAGGGCGAAGCAGCTGGAAATGCAGCGCAAGGAGATGTCCCGTGCTGCCAGAACAGGCGGCGGTGTCGGTATGGGCTCAAGGACACCCACATACCCAACATACACTCCACCGCCGACTGTGCCAACGATGCAGGCCGATTCATACGATAGCTACAATGCAGCCAAGAACCAGAGCTTTAACAAGCCATTAGCAACAAGAGGAAAGGGCATGCAGCTCGGCAAGAAGAAGAACACCGCGTTTGAGCAGGTCCGCGGCGATCTCGGTGTCGATGCCGAGGCCAACGCGCCGCTAGCTGGCGTATCAACACCTGCACCGACTATTCAGCCCAGTCTGCCAGCCTCTCGACCAGCAGCCAGCAGCGAAGGCATCCACATTGCCATTGCAGAGTCCATCTCCGCCAGAATCAGCCACGAAGGCTCCTTGGAATCATTCGAGGTCAAAGGCGACCTGCAACTACGCGTGTCCGACTCATCCCTCTCTCAAATCAAGGTGGACCTCGCTGTAGGCGACACCAGAGGCGCGCAGCTCTTGCCACACCCCAAGGTGGACAAGGCGCAATTCAAACAGAACGCTATTCAAGCGGCCGACGCGAACCGCGGCTTCCCAGTCAACAACAGCATCCACGTCATGCGATGGAAACTAACCGCCAAGCCCAACGACATTGACGACCCGCCCATCAAATTCACGGTCTGGCCTTCGCAGTCCGCAGACGATACATGGAACATCACGATCGAATACGAGCTCACAGATCCTTCCACCACTCTACGAGACGTAGTCGTAGTCATCCCATACCAGGACTCCGAACCCTCAGTGTCTTCCTTCGACGCGGTGTACGAGGTCTCTGGTGATAGCATCGACTGGCAGATCGGTAACGTGGATGAGGGCAATGCATCTGGGTCGTTCGAATTCGAGGCCCAGGCACCGAGTGATGAGGCTTTCTTCCCCATGAGCGTCAGTTTCAGCCGATCGAAACCATTCATCGATGTGGACGTGTCGAGTGTGTCGCTCATCCAGCTTGGACAGCAAGTTGACTTTGCCAAGGATGTGAGGTCCGTGGCGGAGAATTATCAGGTTGTGTACTAGAGCGTAGACGTGCAGGGAACGCAAGGGGAAGCAGCATAGCTTGCATCTAGAAGAATATTTGAAGCACTCTTGATTTGGCAGTCTATTTGACCTACTTCCCTTTAAATCAGCAGTCTGTCCAAGTTTTGTGATGAGCTGGATATGGCAGTATGGTGGAAATCTGGAGAGTAGTGTTGTTTACCTTCTAGCATATCATTTCCGATAAGGAGGACGGCTCATACCCAGGGACCTCCTAGAAGCGGACCTGGGGTGACATTCTCATAAGGTATTGCATCAATATACCACAGTATTGAAGGCCGATCTGCCTTTTGCCTCGTTTGCAGGAAATCTCAGAGACCACTTCGGATGCAGAATAGCTGCTCATCAACCTCATTCATGCGCACATCATCCTGGGTGATTGCTGCGGTCCAGGTGTAGAATAGGGCAATATAAGGCTGGCAGGGCAAGACATCGAGTGGGACGACACGAAGACAAGCTCGTGCAGAGGCTTCTCTCCTCGTCCAGAAGCTCCACAAGTCGAATTTCGCGTCGAGAATCGATTGGTGCATGCACAAAGCCGTTCTGACAATTTCTGTCCAAGTCCAAATCAGCTGAGATATGCTCCAAAATGGGTTATCTTGGATGAATGGGAGCTGCCTGATACTCGCTCTAGACCACGGGTGGCTGGCTGCTGAGAAGTGCATGGT
Organism: Teratosphaeria nubilosa; assembly: GCA_010093825.1. Classification (NCBI taxonomy): domain Eukaryota; kingdom Fungi; phylum Ascomycota; class Dothideomycetes; order Mycosphaerellales; family Teratosphaeriaceae; genus Teratosphaeria; species Teratosphaeria nubilosa. The sequence continues at coordinate 18,591 of ML995822.1, forward strand.
TTCGAGGATCTTCACTGCAGTAGTAGTTGCCATGCTCGGGCAGCTGGAGTCGAAATGGTTCTAGGCCACATGAGAACTAGACGATAGTTTACAGCTCTTGGAGTGGCATCCCCGTATACGGATCATGATATTTAAGACTGGATCACATCATATGTGAATAAATCCGCCAGCCTTGGACGGCTGACTATAGAATCCACAATGCATGTTGGGCGGGGCCCGCAAAGACGTATGAGTGCAGCAGGCCGAAGCAGCCATGCCTTCCGACAGACGATCCTCGCCGAGATAGACGGACAATATCATTGTTGTTGAGCCTTGAGCTATGGTTGATGGGTAGTTACATGTACAGACCAGAGGCCTCCAGTGGGACACGTCGTCACGTGCTTCGCGACACGCTAGTCAGGACTTCGCGTCTGCGGCTTCCTCTTTCTTCTTGGGTACGTGACAAGGACCGAGATCAGCCTCAGTCGCAAGAGGACTACACGCCATCAAGCATGAATGGCTGTCGGCTCCTCGATCACTATGGCTGTCGACAGTCTGGCTTATCTCCCGCTGCTATCGGAGAAGCACCTTTCAAATGTCACTAAACTTGTGGCGTACTGCGATGTGCATGACTTGGTAGCCATAGCCACAGACGTTCACGACATTGTGGTCTATCGGATCAATGGGCAGATCGCTTTTACGGTCAAGCGCAAAGATGATGAGCTGGACGTCACCGCTGTGGCGTGGAAGCAGGACGGCAGTGTGCTCGCCGTGGGCTGGACTGATGGGACTTACTGTCTCCATTCTGGTGAGAATGGCCGACTTATAAGCCAAAGAAGCATCCGAGACGCTGGTCGAGAGAAGCCATGGAAGCTTGATCTGACGCCAGATTGGGGTGAAGACGATGGTGAGGGAGGCGGTCCGACAGTGGCGCATTTCGGATGGATGTTGCATTCTCCTCATGGCAGGCCCCCTGGTCTCTCGAAAAGTAGAAACAAATTTCAGGCTTCTGCAGGCCCGCAAGACTGGCTCAACGAGACCACAGACGAGTTCGAGGACCTGATGATCTCAGAAAGTTATGCGGACGTCGATGGGGCACAGGCGATCTCAAGGTTAACACGGACTATCGTGACTTTGGATGTCACCGCTACCTTGCCACGTCTGAGTGCAATTCCTGGACATGGGCTCAGATCTGGACCCGATGGCAGTAGGTTCTCGTCACAAGGCGCAACAGACGCTGTTTTCGAGACCAGCAAAGATCCTACCTCAGACGATGTTGACATTTTTATGGTCTCAGATAATATGGGACGGGTCAAGGTACTGCAAGATGACACGGTGGATATTGGCACTTGTAATTTGGAGGTCCAGCCATTGATGCATGTAGCTCAGACCGCGTGTGCGACGCATGCAATATTGGGCAGCCAAGAAGGACCCAACATTTCTACCAGCTTCTTGGACCTACCACTGGACCAACTAGGAGGACCATCACTCCATGTAATTGCCACGAACACCAAGCGAATACAGAATCTGCTTTCCTACATCACGCAAACCATCCGATGCATCCAGCATGACTACACGACCGGCCTCACATCTCCAAACCGGTTCTTGAACAGCCTGAACCTGGAATTGGATGAGAAACAAGAAGGCAATGCTGTCATGGCTTTATATCACCTGGCCATGACCGGAGACTTCACACCGACCATGAAGGAATGGTTAGTCGACATCGTGAAAGAGACGAACCACAAACGATGGGATCAAGCTGTCAATGGCATGCACAGCAACATCCAGAATTACATCTTCATCAACCTCTTGCCGGCTCTGGACAGGCTCTCCATCGCGGCGGCCACCCTGCGAGGCCATGCAAAGTACCATGAGGGCAGTAACAGATTCGAAGTCTCTCCTGCTCTTTTCACCAAGATGCTCGATGGCGTGGACAGCCTGCGAGCCGTTGCGCACAAGGTCCAGCTGATCGTCATGAGCGAACACAGGCAATTTCGAGCTTTCAGCAAATGGCTCAGGGTCATGATCGATATTGGGGTAGCAGGTCCGGGCTCGAAAAGCGCCATCGAGAGCGAAGAACGGGAGGTGCCAAATCTAGACTATACGCTGCTGCTGGGCTATATCGGAGAGACTATGACCAGATCCAAGCTGGTGCCTTTCGTCGTGCAAAGACCTGGTATGCAAGGCAGCTGCAGCAAGGACGAATTCTTCTCGAACCCGGCTATTTCACAGATGGGATACGAGCGAACCATGGAGGCTCTCAAACGCCTCAATACCGATAGCGAGCTCGGGTCGAAAGACGCTGACGATAAAAACCTCGTCTTGAACCTGCCAGCACTCGCCGTCTACCTAGCAGGCAATGCACGATTGGTCTTGGAAAGCATCACGCGCTGGCAAAGTAAAATGCTCCGACCGCCCACCACAACACCCATCCCCTTGGGCCCACGACCGCACGTCCTGGACATGAAAATGGAGCCAGCCGCCGGACGCAAACATCTCTGCTCCTTGCGGCTGCTGCTATCCTCCTCTTCCGCCGAAAACAAACTCCTCATCCACCACACCATCCACGACCCTTCCAACCCCACCTCCTCCACCTCAAACCCCACCACCACAACCCTCCCCCACCCAGGCGGCGAAATCCTATCCGGCACATTCCACTCCGACGACGCATACCTCTTCCTCACCACCAACACCGATAACATCCACGTCCTCACACAACTGCGACACAGATCCTCTGGCGAGCTCATGACGTCCGTCCTCCACGTTTTCAGCCCGGACACAGGCTTCGCGCCCGAGAAGATGGTGGTGGTAGGCCGGCTGGGCAAGAAAGTGTGTCTGCTAATCGGGAATGGTGGACGGCAGTGGCGGGCGCTGGATCTGGACGCCAAGCCAGCTGATCCCGGGGAAGTGGATGAGGACGACTTGATGTACGAAGACATGTCCTGAAAACTGGTGGCGGAGTAAAGCAATATTCTCTGCACCGCCCTACCCGTACCCTGTACAAAAGACGGATGGTGGTATCTTAAAATCCCTCAAAACATTATCGCATTATATACCCACAGCCACTCCCAAATCCTCCTGATCTCACATCACCTCTTTCTCACGACCCCCCAGACATCCCTAATGCCCACGATGGTGATGGCGCCCCCCAAGCAAACTCCGCCTGAACCCGTTCCTACTCTCAGCCGGACCATCATCACACAAACTGTCCCTCTCATCACCCGCGTCAGTCCTGCCGTCACGCCCTCGACCATCAATCTCCGAAACTGCCGCCTCCGGCTCAGCACCGTACATAGTCAGCCCCTTGACCGCGCTGCTCTGCCGGCCTATATAACTGGGCGTCACGCCGCTGGTGTGGTAGGGGCCACCCAGACTCGGACGTCGAGGGGAGGCAGTATCGCGCTCGCGGGAGAGGTCGGGAGAATGTTGCGGTGAGACGGGGTTGGGGCTGGAGGTGGAATACGCGTTCTCGAGATCCATGGTTTTCCGTCTTTCGAGGGTTCGAGAAGGCGCGTAGCTGGGCTCCGGGTTAATGCTGAGGATTTGAGTTGGTTCTTGTTGGTGGTGCACGGCGATGGAAGGCGCAGGGTTCCCTTCGTGCTCGACGGGGTCGGCGAAGGGGTTGCTTGTTTGGATTTCTGGGAGGACGTGTTGTTGGGGTGCTGTGGGCTGGAAGGTTGAAGTGCGTTTGTTGGTGGTGGGCTGGCTGGGCTGGGTTATTGGGGATAGTTGTGAGGAGGCTTGGGAGTCGCGTTGCTGGAGGGTGTTGAGCATGTTTGCGGGCGGACCAGGCGGCGCGAAGTGGCCATGCGAATCATTAGCAGATGCTGGCGGCAGAGCTGTTTGCGAGTATGCACCGTTCCCGTACGCCTGCTGCTGCGGCTCCTGCACAGCCGGCGCATTCACAGACCGTGTTGGGGATGAATTGACACCCATCGCTCTCCTTGCCGCCAAGATCGCCCTTTGATATCGACTCACCGCCAGACTCAACTGCTCGTTGGTCTCGATCAGCGTCTGCAGCGTATCGTCGTCCGGTGCCGGGTTATCACAGCTGATATAACCCTGCATGCTCTTCTGCGCACTCTGACACCGCTCGCTGAACTCTTTGATCAGCTCGTTGTTCAGCACATCCTCCGGCAGCGTGGACTGCAGCAGCTGCAACAAGATCTTGGCCGTGTTCTTCGCCTCTTCCACCCGACTGGCCAGCTCCGCCGCCGAAGGTAGTGTGCCCCTGCTCCTGCTCCTGCCACTGCCTCGCACCGATTGCCCTGAGCCATTACTGTACACCTGCTCGTAGGTAGTGCTCGGCGGTGCTGTCATGTACGGCTCCTGCCTCGACTGCCGTGCGTACGGTCCCGCTCTGGCACCGGGGGTCAGATGTGCGCTCTCTCCCTTCTCCTTCTTCCACATGGCCAACAGCAGCTGGCAGCCCTCGTCATGCGTCTTCTGCACCTCCACATTGTCCAACGTCTCCCTCAAAATCTGCTGCACGCTCTGATCCTTGCAGTTCCTCAGACAATCCTTCACAGTGCCGACAAACTGCTTATCAAAATTCCGCGTAAACATGGCGCCCGGGTTGTCGCATAGGATGCGAATCAGCATGATCGCGTTGTACTGCACATGCGGCTTCTGGCTCCACTCTTTCGCCAAGAATCTGCGGATCTGCTGCGCGGCGCCAGCTGCGGCCACGGGAGACGACTCGGCGGCGTCGACAATGACGGGGAGATGCAGCACTTCCTCGCCCCCGTTCGCCGAACTGCCCGACTCGCAGAACAAGCGTATCGCGCGGCCCGCCCTCGCTTCTGGCGAGTCGGCAGGCGCAGTGGCAACGTCGTAGCCAGAAGTGCTCGCGGCGTCGGTGCTGCTGCTCCCGTTCGTTGCGTCGTGGCTCTTGGATCTGAGCAAGTTCGTAAAGCGCTTCATCGTGCGCGATGCCTTCGGGGCTCGCACAAACTCGGACTCGGTCGGGAAACCCCAAAACAACATGGGCGGCAGGATGGGGTCCTCGGCGGCACCAAATAGTCGTGTAGCAAACCGCGGCGACGCGGTTTGCGAGGCTGTGCATCCTTGGAGATGCGCACAGCTGGTTACCCCATGCGGCTAAATCGGACCCTGCAGAGCGCGGACGATCAAAGGGTCATGTCATGTTTCAGCTTGGCGTCATTACGTTTGCAGGATAGATGCTTGCCAAGAGCCGCGTCAAGAAACAAGTAGGACGATATCATACACCTCTTGTGCGTCTGCGACGGGTTGACGAATATGAACTCATGCATACGTATGCATACACTTCCCGTCCGAGCTCCAACTCGCCTCGATTAATACCATTAATCGCTACCTCCCTCTGCAGCACGACATCGTAGCTCCACGTATGCGCGAGCCTAGACTCAATGATGCTGCCCGAAATGCTTGGCCTACCGTTCCGGCTCATCAGGCTTCGCATCCGAAGACGCAGCGTTATCTTTGTTCTTGTGAGTCGACTCCGACGGGCCAGAGGTGCTGTAATCTTCTGTGACAGGCTGCGAGCCATCGGAGACGATCAAGTTGTTCAGGACACGCGAGAAGAACTCCAGTGACGCCCTGGGCTGGTAGTATGGTACCTGGGAAAGGACATCAGAACATGTCAGACGCGATTTCTTTGGCTGTCAGTACCTCGTGGCCCGCATCCCACATCCTCGTGAAGCTGAAATTGCCATGTTGGCGCACGTCGCCATACTGCACGCCATCGACGGTGAAAGGAGCGTAGCCTGCAGCGCGGAACTCCTTCGCGTGTTTGTAGTCGAGAGCGAGTGACAGCCCTTCGCCACCAAACCAGCTATTTCACCATCAGCCCCACGCTCACGGAACACGATGAACATGATCAAAATGTAGGTTGGGCTTCTCCATACTTGCAAACATAATCCGCATCCCCATACAACATCGCGACCCTGACACCGTTGTTCAGGATCGTCTCAAGATCGCGCTTAAACATCATGTACACATAGTCGCCCGAGTCGCTGCACTCAATGTCAGTATTCTGAGCAGTCCGGCGAAACCCATCAGATATGCCTCACAAGAATGCACCCTGGACCCGCCTATTAGACTTCGTAGTGTAGTTGACGTCTACTCCCAGCGCATTCTGCACAAACGCTGTGTTCAAATACTTGGTCCAACTCGATGACGGCAAGTGGCTCGATTTTCGAATGTCGTATGTGCCTCGCCCTGCAAGTCCTTGTCAATCACAGTCTCACTCACATCAGTCGATGTATCCTCGCATACCGCTGTATTTATACCACGGACCCTCCACAAGCCCACGACATTGTTGCGTTGCGAACCTGCACAACTCCTGTCCATCATCCGAGGAATGGTCCTGACGCTCGCAAAGGTCCAGGAAATCACTGCAGCCTGACGAGATGGTGAATGCCAATGCCATGAAGTCGATAATCGAGTCGTTGAGAGCTTGGATGCCGTAGGTATTGGACTTTGCGAACTTGGGATAGTATGGCATCTGGACCTTGGCGTCCACGAGCGCGTTAATGAGCCCAACCGAGCCCATATGCAGCTCGACACCAGGTGTCGAGCCATCTGCTATCTTGAGGTTCTGATCGTAGAAATAGCGATAGAAGGTTGGAGCATAATGCCCTCCGTACGACTCTGAGAAAAGGTGGAAAGTCTTACTCTTCACTCTGTTGTCCAATGTGTCCAACTCTTCCAAAAAGGCCTGTAAGATCTCCCAAGTAACTATAGCAGCTCTCATGGTCGTATTCACCGGCTCGTCGCCGACCAGGCTGAATCGCCCAGGCCCAACACCAGTCCTTTTCGGATCCGTCACTTTGAAAAACTCCCCAGTACTAACGTTGAAATACCCTTCACCCTCTGTCTCATAGGAGAAGCCAACACCAGCAGGCTGGGAGAGGAACAAGAGGTTGGTGACATTATTCCAGCTATACGGGTTGAGTTTCGTGGTTAAGTTGTCCGTGACGCTGCAAGAACCTAGCTCTTCGAAGAGCCCAATGAGGCTGTCTGAGCCTGGTCCGCCGTTGAGCCAGAGGGTGAGAGGGGCGTTGGCGGCATCGTTGCGGGATTCAAAGAACCAGAAGAAGACTGCGCCACGTTAAATCGACACGATAAACGAAGCGGATGATGGTAGTGAAGGCGAGCTGGGTCTCTGAGGCTAGCGCTGAGCCACGGTGTGCAAAAGACGTACTATTGGTCGTAGCATCCAGGCTGATGTAACCGCTGTATGAGTTAACGCCCGGTGTAGTCTCGCACACACCATCGTCGCTTGGTCGTTTGTAACGTATGGTTGCGCCGCCCGGCGATGTGATAGTTTTGACGCCTTGCGGTTCAGCTGGATATTGTCGTTTCGCGTTGAACGCATGAGTGCTGGCAATGCCTAAGCAGCACAACAACCGCAAAATGCCCCTCATACTCGACCTACTTATTGATGCAGTGTTCGCCTCAGACAGGCTTTGCTTTTATGGATTCTGTGGCTTTATTATACGCGAAAGAGTAGACCTGGATCTGCTGCCGACATGTCAACTCTCTCGTAGCTCCGTCCAATCATGCCAGAAGTTAACACTGCCACGCTCGTACAAATCGCCAAAAGCCGGCGCATATCACTGGGGTTGCATGCACGCTTTTGGGGCGGAGGCACGCCTGCAAAGCTCCTTCCAGCCGATCAATAATAATTAATGCAGTCGTGAGTAAATGCGGCACTGCTGGAATTAATATTGAAGGGTGGAGTCAAGCAGTTTTGAGGAAGGATGGACCCTGTTGGCGTCGCTGGCCCCATATTGGATTCGGCAGTTCGAAATCACAAGAAATCTCCATTCGCAGGGGGGGCGTTGCTGACGTCTCATGAGGCTGCCCAGCATAGCAGAGATGCCGCCTCGCGCTGAAATATCCTTATTACTATGCGGTATCTATAGGTATGGCGTGTGGCATACTCACTAGTAGTGTGACCTGGACCTGCGACAGCGGCTCATTCAAATACGCTGCATATGACCCAGCAATAGGCTACGGCAATCCATTACGTTTTTCCTGCAAATCGCCTATCATCGCAAATCTGGCTCGAGCATCCAAGGAGCCAGCTTGACCATCTGCTCTGCACGCTTCAACGGCTTTGGCTTGCCGCGCGCAGGGAGCGATGAAACAGCGTGCGCAGTTCCGGTATCGACCGACCGAGTCTTCTGTCCTTCGTCTCTCGCAAAGATCTGTACTGAGCGCAAATGCGTATCCTTGCCATTCTGGTGGTTTTCCAAGATGCGCACTTGCAATATGAAAGCCTTCAGCACAGGTCGTTTGCTCCAGTCGATGTAACGCTGATCGTCCTCTTCACTCTCATCTTCCGGAATGGGACCGACATTGCTGAAATCGACGTCCTTCCAACCGTTTGGCTGGTCAAAGCTCATCTCTGAGAATTCCTGAATGTCGTGTAAGCCCATGCCAGCTAGGAATTGGATCTTTGTTGGCGTGTAGGATTCGTCGTTGTCAAAGTCCAGGTAAACGCGGATCGATACTATGGAGACCAACTTGAAGAAATGGATACTAAGCAGATGCGGCTGCGGGCCATCCGACTGCCAAAAATGGGCCAGATCCGGAGAGCGTAGGGCGGCGACCCCGTTACCTGGCTTCGCAGTGCTGACGGTCCATGAGGCTAACGATGAAATCTCCTTTAGCCCTGGAGGAGGAAAAATTTCTGGTTCATCCTCGTCCTCTTCATCTTACACGACACCTTAGTCAGTGCGGTAACTCTTGGCAACTGGCTGTAGTAAACTCACCTTCTTCATCATCGTCCTCTTCCTCTTCCTCTTCCTCTTCTTCCTCCTCCTCCTCCTCCTCCTCCTCCTCGTCCTCGTCTTCCTCTCCGTCCTCTTGAACTAATCCTCGCATTTCTTCATCGGCCCGAATATTGATCGCTACGCCCTCCGAAGTCACTAGGTTGCCATGTATATCTGCTGCAGGCTCATTTGTGTCTTGGCTTTGCAGCCGGCGGTGAGCCTGCCTCCTCGTTGATGGCGGCATAGTGCATCTGAAATGACAGTAGTAGTGTCATAGGGACGCGCTCGATCAAGATGTCTCGCACGACAAAATTTTGTTACAACGGAAAGAGCGTTTGTTACTCCCAGCCGAACACGCGCTTGGACCACCTCGATCGACGCAGCGGTGGCCTTCAAACCACGCGGAAGCCACAGTGGAGAATGGATGTTCGTGCTGAATGTCTTCGGACGGAAATGTCGCTCATTGGCGCAGGACATATCGAGGTGGTCTGTGACAACGCAAAAGCGAATCCATGGCGCATAACAAGCTATTGACTAGCAGCTGATTGGCTCTGACCGGTTCCCTGCCAACACAGCGAGCGTTCTCAACAAGCGACCAAGCAAGCGAGGCGAGTAGACGTGTATTCAGGATTTCCGGGCATAAGCAATCCCAAAGATTGAACGCTCACAATCGTGGATATATACGCTGCAGCTCGAAAGTCTGGCGGTCTTGTAAGACACCTGCATTTACCTCTTGACAATCCTGGCCCAGAAGCTGAGACATCCCAGCATGGCCGAGCGGTGGAATTACCAGCCAAGGCTCGAGCTATTTCCTTACTATGCCGCACTCCTCTTCCTGGCAGTGTCCTGCAGTATTACCGTCACCTACATATTTACTTCCTGGCGCTACTATCAGGCTCTGAAGCATTTCATCGATAGTCCTCCAACTCGAAAGCAGCAGCTTGTGTCCCCTCAGATTCCTTTCTTCATTCCCTGGCTCGGCAACACCATCAGCTTCCTATCAACTCAGCCCGGGAGACATTGGGACGAGCTTTTCTCATGGCATCCACGGAGGACTGGAGTGTGCACCCTCGTCATTGGTGGACGCAAAACTCACATCCTCTTCTCGCATGTGGCCGTGGAAGCACTTTTCAAGGCAAAAACGCCATCTCGAGATGTCTTTGAGGCGGAGCTGTTCGGGAATGTTTTCAAGATGCCCAAGGAGCAGATTCACAACGCAGGGTTGACGAAGCATATGGAGGTCGAGCTTAACAAGCAGTATCTCACAAAGAACGAGCGCGTAAGGTGTGCCAACACTGCACTCTTGGAAATCTGAATCTAACACAAAGCATATCAGGTCAACGAGCTGACAGCACATTTTACACAAGTCCTCGAAGCAGTCCTAGACAAAGATGCGGGTCAGATTGTCGATCTGGAAGAAATTGGTCTCTACGAATGGCTCAGAGACCGTATGTTCACAGCATCCACTACAGCTCTCCTTGGAGAGAGACTCCTGCAGAGGTATCCAGAGTTCTGCCAAGACTTTTTCGGCTTCGACAACGACTTTATGAGCTTCTTCTTCAAACTACCTAGCTTCATGCTTCGCGATGCCATCAAAAGGCGAACGAGAATCTTCAACAATCTGGAGAACTGGGCTGCGGAGATGCGCAAGCTGAGTGGCGGCAAGGCCATAGATCCTGAAGGCCCAGCATGGGAGCCACTGTTTGGCAGCAGACTCAACCGCGCGCGACAACTCGGCTACGTAAGCAGAGGATTAAACACCAGATCGTCAGCTGCTCTCGACCTCGGCATTACATTTGGTCTGTCCAGCAATGTCATTCCAGCCACCAATTGGATGATCATGCACATTCTCGACCCAGATGGTGACACCACCGTCCTGCCCAGGGTGCTCAAGGAGGTCAAGGAAGCAGAGAAGCCAGACGGCACTCTGGATATTTCGACATTGGTCTCCCAGCCGCTCCTTCAGTCTATATGGACAGAATGTCTGCGACTCTACACAGATACCCTTATCACAAGACACGTCAAAGATGACCTTAGCTTACCACTGGACGAAGATGGCAAGCACGTCGTGACATTCTACCCCGGCGATAATGTGTTCGCGCCGTCATGGCTAAGTCACCACGATGGGGCTGTTTGGGGAGGTAGAGCATCGCACGACCAATTCTACGCCGACCGTTTCGGAACAAAAGATCCTAAGACCGGACGTGTGGGGTTCAGTATGGATGGAACCAACGGCAAATTTTTTCCCTTTGGAGGTGGTAAGACCATAGTAAGTCTGACCACAGTCCGTGAAGCTGCAAATAGCTGACGACATTCTGTGCAGTGCCCAGGAAGAGTATTTGCCAAGCAGGAGGCACTTGGCTCAGTCGCAATGATTTTATTGAGATTCGACATTACCGTCAGAGGCTTTGTAGACGCGGAGAAGAAGCCAACAGATATATTCCCGAAGCCAGCAAAGGCCTTTGCAGGGACGGCTGTACTAGCGCCAGGAGGCGATATGACAGTCAAAGTACGTCGTCGACGGCGGTGAAGGACAGCAATCCAATACAAGCAGTCAGTAGTGAGTGAATCAGGCGCTCCATCACGACTTCTACCTTGTCCAGTAGTGCAAAGGCAGTCTGAGCCTGCGCAGACAAGACAGACCGTATCTCGACCAAGGCTGGTCAACCAAATGATGTAATGACCTACGAGAGCTGGTACGATATCTACCGGTATTGCGATCCGTAGCTGATGCAGAAAATTAAAGCATTGAAGCACCTGCAACCAAGTTCGACACATAACTGTGCAGCTGCAAGCTCACGCCCAAGGCTGTTCTAGATCATGCTCTCCATGCGGTGGAGGCTAGAGTCCTTAGTCCATCGCCTCAGGTTTTTGCCGAAGAAGTACAGCGGGATGGTGAGGACGACCGGCAGCATATCGACCGCTAACTGCGTCATGAACACTGGGATCCAGCCCACTCGTGCCTCGAGGTTGAACACCCAGGACGAAAGGCAGAAGCCCAAAACGTTCTTGAGGACGGTGGCAACGACCTTGAGATACCGAGTCAGCACGTGCATGCACTGCAGATACAGCTTAAGAACTTACCATGATCTCGCCACTAATAGGCTTGTAGCAATCCACGGCGTATGCAATGGAGATGGCCGGGATGGCCGTTACAGCCAGACCACTGAAGCCGAAACCACAGACGAGGATTGCTTGCCAGGGCCACAATCGCTGGTAGCCAACCGCTCCAACCACATGCGAAACAATGAAGAAGCAGACGTATGGGATCAGCGCAGGCAAGCGCATCTCTGCTTCGCGAATGCCATTGTTCTTGATGGTCGCACGGCGAGCCCACCAGTCAGACAGCGGACCGGCAGTGAGAACTCCCACGATGCCGCCAACGAAGAAGGCGAAATTAGAATAGCCAACGGCACCTGGACCCCAACCATAAGCGGGAGAACTGAAGAGGCCGGATTCTGTCAGGTTGAACAGCAACAGCAAGTCCGCGGGACCCATCAACATGAGGGCTGCCCAGAAGACGATGGGGTTGAAGAACACGATGACCGGAGTGCTGATGTCCCGAACAACAAATGATACCCAGTTCCTTTCAGGCTTCTGGACCGGGCTGAACTGCTTTCTGTTGGGACGTCCCAGGCCGACGTACTCTCCAATAGACGGACTCTGGCGGGCACTGTCTGTATCCAGGGCCTTCTCCTCAACGTTAGATATGTTCTTGCCGTCTTGCACAAAGCTAGCTTGCTTTGGTGCTTTGCGGTGCCACTTGGTCTCCGGGAATGCAAATATAAGCAGGACGGTGACAAATGCAGCTAGAGCGGTGGTGAGCCAGAAGAAGCTTGGCCAGCCGTGCCTTGCGCTGATGTTGCCAGACATGATAGGTCCGAGGAATGCACCAGAGAAGTAGAACGTAAAGTAGAGACCCATCCACAGGCCACGCTCGTGCAAGAAGAACATGTCTGCGACAACCTGGACCATGATGGTCTCAGACGTAGCTGCAACGATACCATTGCAGGCACGCGCAGCCAGCAACGACTTATGGCTGGTGGCAAGAGCCTGCCAGATGTTGGTGAGGACGACGAGGACGCCGAAGAAGATGCTGACGGGTCTTCGTCCGAAGATATTGCTCAGTGGGACGATCAGAATGTTGGCAAAGCCCAGAGTGATGACGTTCAATCCGGTCAGGAGAGAAAGCTGCTGCTGGCCCAGATGGAATTGCTTGCCCAGGAGAGGGAACATGGGAGCAATAGAGAGAGCAGAGCACACCAAGACCCAGACGTACAGCAGCTGGGAGACGGCTGTAAAGATCTTCCAGGTTCGAGACCAGTTCAATGGGTCATTTGGGTCGTTACTCGGGTGAGGCAACAGCCTGCGCGACGTCGTCAGTTTTCATCACATTTCTTCGATCCGCGCATACGTACACTGAGGCGTCGGCATTACCACCTGCCTTTGCGAAATGCACATCTCCAATATCCTTCATCACTTCCGTTCCCGGAATTATTTCGACATTGAGCTGCGCAACAGTAGTCATCTCGCTCAGGCGCCCACGCGATTCAGCCATGTTGAAGGTTTCCACGAGAGGGTCAAAGATGAGATTTTGGACCGAGTCGAGGTGCTAAGGGCTGCATATACTTGCATACGTTGTTGAAGTAGGTCCCGGCCACGGACTGTCAATGTAAGCCGGTCCTGCAGACTATCATTTATTGTCCGGACGCGTTACCGGCGGCTCCAGGGTAGACGGACGACGTTGACCTGAATCATGGACATAGTTATAAGGACCGACCCAACTACATGCGCCGCGATGCACGACTGAAGTTTGGCAATAGCTGGGCTGCAACGCTCATCCGAAGCACCATGCCGCACACCACCAACTTGCGACCGTCATTATTGATTTGCCCATGCAGCCAGGTTCGCGAGGTAGTCTCAGCCGAGACAGTGTGCATGCTGGGCATTGCACGAAAGACACTATAAGCATTGTAGATCCCTGTCAACTTGAATTGAATTCTACCATAAAGTCTTCTCAGCGCTAAAATCTACAGCGCAGGAGCGCCTTCTTTGTGGTACAGTCAGCCCGGGGTCCTGGGTCGACATTTGTTGTTGAAAACTTGAACAGTGGCCGCCATATCCACCGTGCTCATGATGGGTATTCATGCGTTCAGCATCTGCAAGCCTTATGCTGGCACATGCTTTCCGTTCAGTGGTGCTAGCAGAGTGCCTTTTGCCATGGCCCAGGAACATAGGCTGATGACAGACTATCTGTTAGTCTGTGACGTTGATGATGAAATGTACGAATAAATGCTCGACTACGCACCCCAAGCCATTGATTCGCAGCTGCATGGGTTTGAGTGGCACATCTTCTCGTAGCAAAGGTAGGGTAAGTTAGAAGCGTATTTCTTCATACCTCCTAGTAGGTGCAGAAGTCTGGTCGGGCAGCGACCGTTGTGAACACTAGTCTTGTCCCTGCATCTCCACAAGTGTCAGCTTAAGGTTCCTCCGCTGGACAGATCGTCAGTGTCAACGGATCCCCTCAGTGCCCGAGCCAACCGGCACTCCTGCCAGCCGGACAACGAAAAAAAAAAAACTGCCGCGTGCATCGGTAGCGGCATACCCGAGTCCTGCCGATTCCCGAAGGTGTTGAACGCCAGTGGTGCATGCATGCAGCTTGAGGTATGAATTGTCAGATGATTGTTTTGGCAATAAGATCTCGTAGGCTGCAGATTGATCATGCTTCAGATCGAGCGCAAGAGGTCACGCTCCTGCGACTGGACATGGCCTCATCCTCAGCTTATTATAGAAACACTGCTGCCACGAAGAAACCATCGCTTGCAGAGCCAGCCACGTCTCTTGCGTAGCGCATTTACATCCACTATAATGGTCTTTCCTGATTGGAGAGGTCTTCCGAGCACCAGGTCCATCACTCTTGATCTTAGTCATATGAGTCTAGGTTTCAGTCGCATACCCGGCAGCGAGATCAATTGAACCACTGCCCCCAAATCAGCAGGACGTGAAACCGTCAACCTTCTTGACCTTCAGTCATCCTTAGTTCCTTCTCGAAGCTGCCCAAGAACCTCTCATACTGTGGCAAATCGTCTATCATCGTGTCGAACCATGCCCTCTGCGAAAACGACCCTCACATGCTCATCGCGAATGCTGTCCTCACCGACAGAGCCCATGGTCAAACGGATATTGTTAGGCTCATGCTTTGTACCGCATGGCCAGACTGCTGCGGCACGTTTGACAGAAGGCTTCTTCGCCTGTGTGTGAGAGCTTGATAAACACGCCACCCAGACCCTCACGAGGCATATCGGAAGAACACTTTGTTGTCATAGAGCGTTAGGGCCGGGGACTCGACGTGAGCGAAGATCTGGTAGGGTCCGCCATTGATCTTGCGGCAGCTGACCTCAGGAAATGGTTAGAAGAGTCGTGCGAGGCTCACAGTAGTCCCACCGGGTAGTTTTGACTGACACAATGACAGATGCATATATCTGTGGGTGCTGACGTGCTCTCGTACGTGATTCGTCTGCAAATACAGCTGCCTGCGAAGGTGGTGGACTTCAAGCGCACGGTTTATTTTGGCATGGTTATGCTGATATATGTCCTGTGTGTACAGTGTATCGTATCGTAAGTGAGAGACTCGTCCGAGCTGCTTTGCTTGCTAGACGGCCGAGCGGATCTGCTCACTAGCAGCGTCCGAGGGTCGGGGACAAAAGACGCTAGAGCCCCCCGGGCATGGCATAGCTTTACGGGCATTCCTCATACATTCTCAGTAGCATAAACCTGCACAACCATGCTTTAGTAGGGATATCTATATATAGCTAAAATAAAGCAATTAAGACCTTACTATTAATACTAAATTTAGACTAGTACACTTAGTATAGAGTCTAATGTCTCTTTCTTTTAACTATATACTAGATCTAATCTAGTATAGTATTAATTAACTAGTCTATATTCTTCTGCTTAATCTTATTATTCTAAATGTTAATTAGAGCCTCTTTTAACTCTACTATAGTCTTATAGAGCTATATTTTAATCTTCTACTTTAGTATTCTATATATGTTTTTAATTATATTTAGATCTAGTAATTATAGTAAGTTAGCTATAACTTTAAAGTTGTATTTAGTAGCTAACTAATTCTTTATATAAACTAGTAAGTTATCTGCTAATTAAGTACTATAAGAGCTATTCTTATTTTTAAGAAGAATAAATTTAGTATATTATATAGAGTATAAGTTAATAGAATCTTTAATTTAATTCTTTAAGATCTAGTGCGTATATTATAACTAATTAAGGTTACTACTAGCTAATTTTAGCCTATAATTACTCTTATAGCAATTATACTTGCATTATTCTTTATTATAGTAGTAGTAGCACTTTAAAGAGTATTAGTTAGCTAAAATATTAACTTTAGTTATAATAGTCTTATTTATGTTAGCTAACTAATCTTTAGAAGCTAATATCTTAGCTAATTTAGCCTTACTTTTAGCGCTAATACTTAATAGCACTAATAAAAAAGAACTCTACTATAGAGTATAAGGAACTAGTAAGTAGAGTAATCTAGTAGCTAGATATAACTCTTAGCTAGATATTACCTACAACTTTTGAATATAAATTTAGATCTATAGAATATATAGATAATATCTCTAATAACCTAGAGAATATACTAGAATAGGAGCCTATAATAGGAATAGCTTATAATAATATAAGCAAAGAATATAAAGAAGAAAGATGTTAATAACTAACTAGCGAGTTATACGTACCTTAGTATAAGTAATCTAAATAGGTAAGCGTTAGTAGCTTCTTTAGATAAGTAGTAATAAGGAGAAATTGCTAAGTAGTTCTAATAAATAATAAGAGTTTAATAATAGTTAATTCTAATTAGTTAATTGCTAACATAAGTTAAGTATAGTATAAATAGAGTCTATTCTAAGTTCCTATATATATAGTAAAGACTTCTCTACTCTCTCTACTCTCTATATTCTCTAAAGAGTAGTTAGAGTATAAAGAGTAAAGTGCATATACTTGTTAACAACTAACTAGCGGGTTATACGTACCGAAGTATGTTACAACCCAAACAGGTAAGCGTTGGTAAGCTTCTTTAGATGAGTACACACAAAGAGGGGATGTGCTGATGTGAAGTGATGAACAACAAGAGTTTGATAACAGTCGATTCTAATCAGTCAATTGCTAACATGAGTTAAACATAGTCCGAACAAGTCCATCCTGTGTTCCTATATATACAGCGAGTGTTCACATTATGTAGCCTGCTATCGCTGCTTTCCATGCTTTCAGTGCTCTTAGTGGAATCACTGCGAGCAGTGAAAGCATCGCGAGCAAGCTGCAGCGGGACGTTCCTTGGCCCGTAGCTCCGCCTATCCCTCAGACCGATTGGTTAGCGTTGTGTATCGGTTCAATTCGTAACAATACTCTTTAGGCTTTAGCTATAGAATAGAAGGCAATATCTCTATTAGTTAATTAGTGCTACTATCTTCTCTAGTAGAGCTGCTTATAGTACCTAATTACTTTAAATTGTAATACTATCTTTCTCTTAGTCTAGCTTTATTCTAGAGCTTATTATAAATAACCTTAATCTTCCTATTTGTTTAGTAACTATATCTTCTTCTCTTTCTTCTACTATACTATCTAGATTAACTTAATATTAGAAACATAAATCTGCCTAGATCTTTTATAAAGAGAATATTACTATAAAGCCTTATAATACTTATTAGAAGAAGGGACATATATATTATGTATATATCTCCTCTAGTTAGTATACTAAGTATTAGTAGTAGAGCCTAAAAGATTATAACGCGTAGATTACTAAGAGTAAGTAGAAGCATCTTACTATATAGTATAAGAAGTTGCTTTAAGAGCTTAATTCTATAAAGGCTAAGCTAGCCTAGACGCACGCTAAAGAGATACGCCTTTAAAATAACTAGATATAGTAGACTAGAAAGTTGTTAAGAGTTATATACTTAAGGATTATATTCTTCTAGATAAAGACATAAAGATTTAGAAGAAGTTTAAGGTCCTTAAATCTAATCTATTAGCTCCTAGCTAGTATGTTTCTAATCTAGCGTTATCTCTCTAGACTTAGAACTCTATAGATAGTATAGCTAAGTCCTTTTAGTAAGAGGAGCTCTCTATCTTCTTATTAGATATTCTTTCTAGTAGAAACGCTATATAGGCGTAGATGCTAGTAGTTCCTTAGGTTATGCTTAAGAAGCATATATCTATAAGTTTCTTTTATCTGTTATAGTATAGAAATAAGACATATAAGTTATAATATGTTTCTTATTTCTAGGCTATATCTTTTATTTTTCTAATGTTCTCTAGATCTAGGTTTAATTTTCTTTTTAGAATTCCTAGATTTTTTCCTAGCAGTTAGTTATGTGACTTTTTAGTTCCTAGGTATTTTCTGAATCTAGATATCCTTTCTATTTAACTAGGTACTAATTATTCTTATAACCTAGGACCTTTTTAACTTTATGTTTAGTTTCTTCTTAAGACTTATAATAGAATATCTTCTATAAGAGTATATTAGAGTCTACTAGTTCTAGAAGTAATATATAGAATATAGAGTGTATTTTTGCGTCTAGTAGAAGTGCTAGCCTATAGTTTATAAGTTCTTATGCTTCCTTAATTAAGAATAGTCTAATCTTCTTATAGTCTAGTTTCTTTATTAGTTATTATGTTTTTAGGTTTTTAGTATTAAGATACACCTTATCTCCCTTTTTTTTTTTAGCTAAGGCACTATTCTTAATTCCTAGCTTTTAAGCCTATTCTAATCTCTCTAGATTAGCTTCCTTACTTTATTATACAAGTATTAGAGATTACTTACCTAGACTATTATAGCCTAAGTAGCCTTATAGTAGTATTTAGGTCTAAAGACATTTAGATCCTTTCTAAAGTTTAGAAAGAATAGTAATCTACCTATTATTATAGAGTTTATATTATTAATTACTAGCTAGGCTATTAGTAGTAAGATTACCTAGTTGCTTATTATCTTATTAACGTAGTATTATAAGTATGTCTTAAGCGTCTAGTTTGCTCTTTCTATCTGCCTATTTGTTTATAGATAAAAAGCTATTAATAACTTCTGCCTTGTTTCTAGAAGTATAAGAAGTATCTTCTAATATCTTAATATAAAGAGCTTATCTCTATTAGTAATATGTGTTTTTTGCGTTCTATAGTATCTAATTAGCCTATTAAGCACTAGGTATGCTAGCTACTCTACTATTATTAACTTGTTATATAGTATAAAGTGTGCATATTTTATAAGCCTATTAATAATATTAAGTATTAAATTATAGGCGTATTCTATAACTAGATCCCTTAATTTTAGTAATTTTATAATAAAGTCTATTATAATCTTATCCTATAGTTGTTTAGGTGCTTCTCTAAACTAAAGTTTCTATAAGGCGCATATTAGTTCGCCTTATTTCTTTAGTAATATATATACTTCTTAATATTACTATATACTTGTTATTACATCTATAGGATTTTAAAATACCTTTATATTAGGTGTACTATCTTTGTAATTCCTAGATGTCCTTATATTAGTTTATTATAGTACCTTTATATGTAGTTCTTAATGCCTACTTCTAGCACTTAGAATTTCTCTTTACTAACTAGGAATTCTTCTCCTTTATTATTTAGAATTCTAATTATCTTATTAAATTCTCTAATATTAGCGCTTAGACTTTTATTATTATTAATTTTTAATACTTAGTACTTAAACTTATTCTTTGTTTCTATATAGTCGCTTCTCTATAATAAGGTATTAGCTCTTCTATTATTCTTTTCTAGAATTACTTAATTTTAAACTTGTATTAGCTAAGAAGTTCTATCTATCTAACTTATCTTTATATAAGGTCCTTTATAGTTATAAAGTATAGAAGGTTATTATAGTCTAAATATATTATAAGTTCTAGTGCTTCTTTAGAGTATACTCTCTAGTAGCGTAGTATAGATATAATTGTAAGTAGCTCTTTATTATAGATATTATAGTTCTATTTAGCTAGTATTATCTTTTAAGAATAATATATAATAGGCTTATATATTCTATTACTCTCTTAGGTAAGGCATACTCTAATAGCTAGATTAGATATATCTATTTTAATCTGAATTAGCTTGTTTATATTAAATATAATAAGTATAGAATATTCTACTATAGCGTCTTTTAGCTTCTAAAAGGCTTCTTAATTTTGTTTCTTCTATCTAAATATAGTGTCTTCCTTTATAAGGTTTATAAGTACTATTAAGATTATTAAATAATTCTTAATAAACTTTTAGTTATAGTTTATAAGTTCTAAGAATGCCTAAATGTTCTTAATGCATTTTAGCTATAGCTATTCTTATACTACTTTAGTCTTATTAGAGTTAATGCTTAATTCTTCTATACTTATAATAAATTCTAGGAACTTAACTTTCTTCTTATAGAATTTGCATTTTTCTAGGTTAACGCGTAGGTTTTATTCCTATAGTTTTCTAAAGACCTTTAATATATACTTAATATATTATTGTAGCGTTCTAGTAGTATAAACTAGAATGTTATTAAGATATACTATAATAAAATTATTAAGGTACTCTTATAGAATATTGTTTATTATATCTTAAAAACTAGCTAGCATGTTTATTAATCTAAATAGTATAACTAGAAACTTATAGAGTCTATAATATAACCTAAATACTATTTTCTACTCTTTACCTATAGCTATTTATATAAGGTAGTAGCTATTTTAAAGATCTAGTATAGTAAACTACTTAGCTTCTACAAGTCTATCTTAAAGTTCTCTAATATTAGATAGAGAGTATTAGTTCTTAATCATAATGTTATTAAGCTTCTAATAGTTCTACATATATTTCAATTTTCTGTTCTTCTTTAGAACAAATATTATTAGTAATACTACTAAGGATTCTAATTTATAGATATATTCTTTTGCTTTGTTTTTCTTTATCTATTCTTATTTAGCTTCTAATTCTTTGCCAAACCTAGCATAAAGTAGTCTAAAGAGTAGTACTTTTCTAGGCTAAAGTTAGATCTTATAGTCCTACGCCTAATATTCTAGTAAGGCTACTAATTCTATTTCTTCTTTAAAGAGAGGCGCAAACTCTTTATACTCTTCTAGAATTCTAGGTACTAAAATTTTACTCCATACTATAACATCTTTATAATCTAGTAGACTCTCTCTAGTATCTATCTAATTTGCGCTTTATTATTAAAGACTACTATTCGCTAAGAAATACATCTTATATAGTTTTTTCTGCTTATCTTCTATTGTCTACTATTAATATATAGGCTTTATAATATAGTTATATATATATTAATTAAATATAAGTACTTCTATTCTTAAGTTAATAACTAGGTTATGCTTTCTTAACTAAGAGTTACTAAGTATAACATTATGCCTAGCTATTAGTATTATGTCTAAGATAATCTTCTTATAATACCCTTAAGTAATATATAATAGAAGTACTATCTCTCTATCTATGTTAGGTAAGCATAATCTGTTTACTATAATTACCTTATATCTATCTAGTTTCTAGTATGTTATAATTATATTCTTTTAAATATAGTCTTTTAATATAAAGCTACTACTAGCTCTATTATTAATTATTACTATTATAGGTGTCTTATTTATAATACTTTTAGTTCTAAAGACTCCTATCTTTCTAAGATTTATATTATTACTAGAATTATTTTCTTAAGCCTTATAAATATTATTATACTTATGTTAATTGCTTATATTAACTAAGTTAAGTTATTTTCTAAATTAAATAGTAAAGCATTTCTATATTATGCTTAGGTTCTTATTCTATAGATCTTTATAGATTATTATTATTATTTAAGCTCTCTCTATTATTCTTATATAAGAAGCTAACTTGCTTAGTACTTAAGCATCTTCCTTTTTACTTGTTTCCTAACCTAGCTTTAGTAGTAAATCGCTTTCTGCTTTTCCTTATAATTTCTAGTTAGGAATTCCTATTACTCTGTATATTTAAGGACCTAAATAGCTTATACTACCTAAAACTATGCTTATAGAGCCTAGATCTAGTCTTTTATTTCTTTTATAATATATAGGCCTTCTAGAGTAATATAACTCCTATCTCTCTAGAAGTAACTTCTAATTAGTAGCATATCTTAAATATGTTATCTAAAGCTTACTTATTCTTCTTCTACTAATTAATACTTCTAGAATATTCTTTAAAACTACTTAATTAAGAGGTCAAATTATTCTAGGTATAGATAGTGTTTTTGTCCTTATATTAGGAATATTTTCTTATTTTGTCTAGTAATTATAATAAACATGCCTATAGCTTTAGTATAGCCTAATATTATAAACTTAACTAGTTCATTTTTGTTTATATTATTATTACCTTTCTATTCCTTATTAGACATATTATCTTACTTACTATCTCTAGCTTCTATTATACTATTATCTTGTTCTTTAATAATATTAATTTCTTCTATATATAGTTAGTTCTATTTAAGATATTCTCTAGTACTATATACTAGCTTTATAATATACTCTTCTTATAGTTCTCTCTTATAGTAGAGACTTTCCTAGTTATTTATAAGACTATTAGCTATCTCCGCAACTTTAATAGATGCATTATAGATGCATAGAAGCATGTTAACTATATTATTATTATCTTCTATAACCTTAGTTTATTAGGTCTTATATTCTTGTTCCTAGTTTCTACAAATATAGATCTACTCTAGTACTCTAGGTAGTAATAACTACTATACTTATTTCTTCTTATTAAGGTGTTTTAGGTAGTTATTATTATATTATCTTAACTAAACTTCTGCTTTATATAGTTCTAATAGTTTGCTCTATATTATAGATAGTTTAATAGGTTCTTAATCTACTTTTAGATTTAAGTTATAGTATAAAGGCTCCTTTATTCTTTCTTCTTTATACTCTTTGCTTATATTATTATAGGCTACTTCTATTATAATCTCCTATTCTAGTATAACTTCTAGGTTATTAGAGTTATTATCTATATATCCTATAGATCTAAATTTGTATTCTAAAGTTATAGGTATTATCTAGCTAAGAGTTATATCTAGCTACTAGATAGCTCTATTTACTAGTTTCTCCTACTT
Source organism: Teratosphaeria nubilosa (assembly GCA_010093825.1). Lineage (NCBI taxonomy): Eukaryota > Fungi > Ascomycota > Dothideomycetes > Mycosphaerellales > Teratosphaeriaceae > Teratosphaeria > Teratosphaeria nubilosa. The sequence goes on from ML995822.1 coordinate 41,436, forward strand.
TGCAGTAGAGTTCTTAGTCTAGTTATCTCTTATATAATATTTATTAAGCTAAACCTTATAACTACTTATAGGCAAATCTTTCTTCTCTAGTTCTTTATAGTATACTCCTTAAGGCTTCTTATTATTAGAGGTTCTAAGGATTATATTAAATTCCCGAATTTGTTCTATTAAATTAAACTATTATTAGGGCACTTTATTCTTTAACTTATAGTTATATACTATATGTCCTATTTTTAAACATATATAGTACCTTATTCTAGTCTTTTTGCTTTTAAGTCTTCTTCTCTTAAGTCTTCTATTATTAAGTTATTATATATTATTTGCTTTCTAGTCTATAGTATTATAGTTGTTACCTAAATTGTATATTCCTCTAGTCTAGCTAGTAGATATAAAGCTATATCTTCTACCTCTATATTTATAGCATCTTTCTATTACTTACTTATATAACATATTATTAATCTAGATTGCGCTCTTAATTATCTAGTCTAGATTATTATTTATTACTCGATTATAGATAAGTTTATTCTAAATATTGTCCTTTAAGTCTTGTTAGAATATAACTACTAATCTAGTGTTATAAATCGAGACTCTAATACTATAATTAGATATACTAAGAGAGGAACCCTAGTAGAGACCTAGCAAGAGTCACGTATTAGTACTAATTACTCTGCATACTAATTACTAATTAGTACTAAGTAGACCAATTACTAAGCACGCTAATTAGACTAATTACTATATAGCTTAGAGTTGTATATAGGAACGTAGAATAGACTTATTTAGACTATATTTAACTTATATTAGTAATCGACTAATTAGAATTGACTATTATTAAACTCTTATTGTTTATTAGAACTAATTAGCACTTCTTCCTCTTTGCATACTTATCTAAAGAATACTACCTACGCTAACCTCTTAGAGTTAACTATATATATACTAAGATATTTAGTATATATTACTCTACTAGTTAGTTATTAACACTTTAAACACTCTTAAGTATAAGTACTATATCAAGAAACGCTTTAGGAACCCTAGCCCTAAGCAAAACTAGAGAATTAATAAAAGTAAGGACTATAGAAGAAGACTATACTATAAAGGTTACTAAACCTAACTTCTACTATAGAGACTAAACTAAACTCGAGGACTAGCTTAACTAAATATATTTGTACTTTATGTTTAATAATATTATATAGAACAAAACCTTGTTTGCTACTACCTATATGCGTAGTAACGCTTAGAGATAGATTAAACCTTATCTTTCGAAGTACCTTAGAGATAATACTAATAGTAAAGAGATTTTTAGAAACTTTAATATCTTTAGGACCGAGATTTAGAAGATCTATAGGATCTACAACAATAAGGAAGTCTTAACTAGAGTTATCTAACACCTAACCTAGAAGTTATTAGCTTCTAATTACGTAGCTAAGTTTAAATAATATGCTTAGATTATAGAGTAGAATAATAATACCTTAATAGTTATGTCTTAATAGAGCCTAAAAGATAATATTAAAGATAAACTTATGCGTAATAGAGTAGCAAATAATAACCTAGACTAAATAGTAGAGAGCGCGATCCAAATTAATAATATGTTATATAAGCAAGTAATAGAAAGACACTACAAACGTAGAAGTAGAAGATATAGCTTTATATCTACTAGCTAGACTAGAGGAACAAATAATCGAGGTAATAACTATAACGCTATAGACTAGAAAGCAAATAACACGTAATAACTTAATAATAGAAGACCTAAGGGAAGAAGACTCTAAGGCAGAAAAACTAGAATAAGATGCTATACGTGTTTAAAAATAGGACATATAGCGCGAGAATATAAGTTAAAGAACAAAGTGCCCTAATAATAGTTTAATTTAATAGAACAAATTCGGGAATTTAATATAATCCTTAGAACTTCTAATTATAAGAAGTCTTAGGAAGGATGCTATAAAGAGCTAGAGAAGCATAATTCGCCTATAAGTAGTTATAAAGTTTAGCTTAACAAATACTATATAAGAGACAACTAGACTAAGGATTCTACTATAGAGTAGAAGAAACTAGTAGGTAGAGCTATCTAGAAGCTAGATATAACTCTTAGCTAGATAATACCTATAGCTTTAGAATACAAATTTAGATCTATAGAATATATAGATAATAACTCTAATAACCTAGAGGTTATACTAAAATAGAAGATTATAATAGAAGTAGCCTGCGATAATATAAGTAAGAAGAGTAAAGAAGAGAGGATAAAGGAGCCTTTATACTATAACTCGAATCCTAAGAAGAATTAGGAACCTACACAACTATCTATAATATAGAGCAAAATATTATAAGTATGCGAAGCAGAAGATTAGTTAGGATGCTATAATAATAACTACCTCAAACATCTTAATAAGAAATAACAAGTATAGTAGCTACTACCGCCTAGAGTACTAGAGTAGGTCTATGTTTATAGAGACTAGAAATATAAGACCTAATAGACTAAGGTTATAAGAGATGTTAATAATATAGTTAATACGCTTCTACGTATCTATAACGTACCTATTAAAGTTGCGAAGATAGCTAACAACCTTATAAAGAACTAGGAAAGTCTCTACTATAAGAGAGAAGTATAAGAGGAGAATATTGCTAACCTAGTATAATAAACTAGGAAGTACCTAAGATAAGACTAACTATATATAGAAGAAGTTAATATTGTTAAGAAACAAGATAATAGTATAATAGAAGCTAGAGATAGCAAGAAAGACAATATATTAGATAAAGAATAGAAAGGTAATAACAATATAAACAAAACTAAACTAGTTAAGTTTATAATATATAGATATATAGAAGATATAAGTATGTTTATTATAATTGCTAGAAGAAATAAAGAGATATTTCTAATATAAGAACAAAAGCGCTATCTATACCTAGAATAATTTAACCTCTTAATTAAGTAGCTTTAAAGGATGTTCTAGAAGTATTAATTAGTAGATAGAGAAGAAGTAAGCTTTAGACAACATATATAAGATGTACTACTAATTAGAAGCTACTTCTAGAGAGATAGGAGTTATATTACTCTAGAAGACCTATATGTTATAAAAGGAATAAGAGACTAAGTCTAAGCTCTATAAGCATAATTCTAGGCAATATAAGTAATTTAGGTTCTTAAATATATAGAGTAATAGAAAGCTCTAACAAGAAGTTATAAGGAGAGGCAAGAAGCGACATACTACTAAAGCTAGGTTAAAAGATAAGTGAAAAGAAAGATGCTTAAGTACTAAGCAAGTTAGCTCCTTATGCAAGAATAATAGAGAGAGCTTAAATAATAACAACAACCTATAAAGATCTATAGAGAATAAACCTAAGCATAATATAGAAATGCTTTACTATTCGATTTAGAAAACAAGTTAACTTAGTTAATATAAGTAGTTAGCACAAGTATAATAATATTTATAAGGCTTAGAAGAATAATTCTAGTAATAACGCATATTTTAGAAAGATAAAAGTCTTTAGAACTAAAAGTATTATAAACAGAACACCTATAATAGTAATAATTAATAGCGGAGCTAGTAGTAGCTTTATATTAAGAGACTATATTTAAAGGAACGCAATTATAATGCGCTAGAAACTAGATAGATATAAGATAATTATAGTAAATAGATTATGCTTACCTAACGTAGATAGAGAGATAGTACCTCTATTATATATTACTTAAGGGTATTATAAGAAGATTATCTTAGACATAATACTAATAGCTAGGCTTAATATTATACTTAGTAACCCTTAGTTAAGAAGATATAACCTAGCTATTAACTAGAGAATAGGAGTACTTACATTCAATTAATATGTATGCAAACATATTATAAAGCCTATATATTAATAGCAGATAATAGTAGATAAGTAGAAGAAACCTTATAAGATATGTTTCTTAGTAAATAGTAGTCTTTAATAATAAAGCGCGAACTAGATAGATACTAGAGAGAGTCTACTAGATTATAAAGATGTTATAGTATATAGTAAAATTTTAGTACCTAGAATTCTAGAAGAGTATAAAGAGTTTGCGCCTCTCTTTAAAGAAGAAATAGAATTAGTAGCCTTACTAGAATATTAGGCGTAGGACTATAAGATCTAACTTTAGCCTAGAAAAGTACTACTCTTTAGACTACTCTACACTAAGTTAAGCAAAGAATTAGAAGCTAAATAAGAATAGATAAAGAAAAACAAAGCAAAAGAATATATCTATAAATTAGAATCCTTAGTAGTATTACTAATAATATTTATACTAAAGAAGAATAAGAAACTATAATATGTATAGAACTATTAGAAACTTAACAATATTATAATTAAGAACTAATACTCTTTACCTAATATTAGGGAACTTTAGAATAGACTTATAGGAGCTAAGTAGTTTACTATACTAGACCTTTAAAATAGCTACTACCTTATATAAATAGCTATAGAAGAAGAGTAGAAAATAGCATTTAGGTTGTAATATAGACTCTATAAGTTCCTAGTTATGCTATTTAGGTTAATAAACGCGCTAGCAAGTTTTTAAGACATAATAAATAATACTCTATAAGAGTACCTTAATAACTTTATAATAGCGTATCTTAATAACATTCTATTTTACACTAATAGAACGCTATAACAATATATTAATTATATACAAAAGGTTCTTAGAAAACTATAAGAACAAAGCTTACGTATTAACCTAAAAAAATGCAAATTCTATAAGAAGGAATTTAAGTTCCTAGGATTTGTTACAAGTATAGAAGAATTAAGAGTTAACTCTAATAAGATTAAAGCAGTACAAAAATAGCTATAGCTAAAATGCGTTAAAAACGTTTAGGTATTCTTAGGACTTATAAACTACAACTAAAAGTTTATTAAGGATTATTTAATAATCTTAATAGTACTTACAAACCTTATAAAAAAGGACATAATGTTTAGATAGAAAAAATAACATTAAGAGGCCTTTTAAAAGCTAAAAGACGCTATAGTAGAATACTCTATACTTAGTATATTTAATATAATTAAGCTAATATAGATTAAAACAGATGTATCTAATCTAGCTATTAGAGAATACCTTACCTAAGATAGTAATAGAATATATAAACCTATTGCCTATTATTCTTAAAAGATAATACTAGCTAAATAGAACTATAATATCTATAATAAGGAGCTACTTACAATTATATTAGTACTATAATACTAGAGAGTATACTATAAAGAAGTACTAAAACTTATAATATACTTAGACTATAAGAACCTTCTATATTTTATAACTATAAAGGACCTTATATAAAGATAGGTTAGATAGGTAGAACTTCTTAGTTAGTACAAGTTTAAAATTAAATACACTCTAGGGAAAGATAATAGAAGAGCTAATACCTTATTATAGAGAAGCGACTATATAGAAACAAAGGATAAGTTTAAGTACTAAGTATTAAAAATTATTAATAATAGAAGTCTAAGCGCTAATATTAGAGAATTTAATAAGATAATTAGAATTCTAAATAACAAAGGAGAAGAATTCCTAGTTAGTAAAGAGAAATTCTAAGTACTAGAAGTAAGTATTAAGAACTATATATAAAGGTACTATAACAAACTAATAGAAGGACATCTAGGAATTACAAAGATAATATACTTAATATAAAGGCATTTTAAATTCCCGCAGATATAATAATAAGTATATAGCTATATTAAGAAGTATGTATATTACTAAAGGAATAAGGCGGACTAATATGCACCTTATAGAAATATTTAGTTTAGAGAAGCACCTAAATAGCTATAGAATAAGGTTATAATAGACTTTATTATAAAGTTGCTAATTAAAGAATCTAGTTATAGGACACTAATATAATTTAATACTTAATATTATAGATAGACTTATAAAGTATATATACTTTATACTATATAACAAGTTAATAATAGTAGAGTAACTAGCGCACCTAGTGCTTTTTAGGCTAGTTAGATACTATAGAACGCAAAAGACATATATTACTAATAGAGATAAGGTCTTTATATTAAGATACTAGAAGATACTTCTTATACTTCTAGGAATAAAGCAGAAGTTATTAATAGTATTTTACCTATAGATAGATAGGCAAATAGAAAGAGCAAATTAGATACTTAAGATATACCTACAATACTATATTAATAAGGTAATAAGCAACTAGGTAACTCTACTACTAATAGCCTAGCTAGTAATTAATAATATACTCTATAATAATAGGCAGATTACTATTCTTTCTAAACTTTAGAAAGGATCCTAATATCTTTAGACCTAAATACTACTATAAGGCTACTTAGGCTATAATAGTCTAGGCAAGTAATCTCTAACAATTATATAATAAAGTAAGGAAGCTAATCTAGAGAGATTAGAATAGGCTTAAAAGCTAGGAATTAAGAATAGTACCTTAGCTAAAAGAAGGAGATAAGGTATATCTTAATACTAAAAATCTAAAAACATAATAACTAACAAAGAAACTAGACTATAAAAAGATTAGACTATTCTTAATTAAGGAAGCATAAGAACCTATAAACTATAGGCTAGCACTTCTACTAGACGCAAAATTACACTCTATATTCTATATATTACTTTTAGAACTAGTAGACTCTAATATACTCTTATAGGAGACATTTTATTATAAGTCTTAAGAAGAAACTAAACATAAAGTCAAAAAGGTCCTAGGTTATAAAGATAATTAGTACCTAGTTAAATAGAAAGGATATCTAGATTTAGAAAATACCTAGGAACTAAAAAATCACATAACTAAGTACTAGGAAAAAATCTAGGAATTCTAAGAAAAGAGTTAAACCTAGACCTAGATAATATTAGAAAAAACAAAAGCATAGCTAGGAAATAAGAAACATATTACAACTTGCATATCTTATTTTCTTGCTATAACTAATAAGAAAAACTTATAACTATATACTTCTTAAGTATAACCTAAGGAGTTCCTAGCGTCCGCGCGGCTAATAGAATAATTAGAAACCTTCTAGAACTTAGAGAGGATATTATTAAAAGCACTCTATATCTTAGAAAGAAGAGAAGAACTATTAACCTAGGTAGATAATATAAGCGTCTTATTATTCTCTTCTGCCTCTAGCTCCTTAATACTATAGGCTTCTACTATAAGAGTATTATTAGCGCAATAGTCTATAAGATCTATCTACTAACATAGTTGCTTCTCCTAAGCGTAGGCTATCTAATAGATAGTAAGAGCTTTCTTAAGTGCCTTATTTGCAGCCTTCTACTCTTTTAAAGTATTAGTAATTTTCCTTTATAATCTCTCCTTCTTCTTAAGAAGATAGTTAAATTCATATTTCGACATCTAAAGGTTATACTACTAACTATAATGCATATATTTATTATATTTCCTAGAATAAATATGCATCTTATATAGCTAGTAATACTTAGTATAGATTAAATAAGAACATATAGCTAGAGAGCTAAAGGCATCCAGATAATTAACAAGTTAGTAACAATAAAGGATGCTAATCTTCTAGGGCATAGTAAGCTATATTAGGTATAACTAAAGATAGAAGAGACATCTAACTATATAATATAGTTTAGAATAAACTAGACTAGAAGAGAGATAGTATTATAAATTAAGACATTAATGTAGTAATTAGATATACTAAGGAGGACCTTAATAGAGAGCTAATAGAGCAAGAGAATTAGAGTTATATAATAAGACTAATTACTATACATACTAATTACTAAGTAGTACTAAGTAGCTAATTACTAAGCATACTAATCTAACTAATTACTATATAGTTTAGAGTTGTATATAGGAGCATAGAATAAACTTGTTTAGAGTATATTTAACTTATGTTAGCAATTAACTAATTAAAATTTACTATTATTAAACTCTTGTTATTTATTAGAACTAATTAGTACTTCTTCTTCTTTATATACTTATCTAAAGAATACTACCTATGCTAACCTCTTAGAGTTAACTATATATATACTAAGGTGTTTAGTATATATTACTCTACTAGTTAGTTGTTAATAATAGAGTAGTGAGCACTAATTCTTATTAGCTATTTAGTACTAATATTCTTTCTAGCAGGCTCTTATACTCTACCTAATTATTCTTAAATTATAATACTTAAGGACGTGATTTTTTGTTAGTATAGCATATTTGCATTTTAACTTCTTATGTCTATATAGCCATAGAAGAGGCTATTATAAAATCTAAAAACATTAGTTAATAGCGCTTAAAAGAGGCTTTTATTTTATATATACTATGTCTTGTTTAGTTGCATATTAGTATAGTTATAAATTAATGAAGGTTGATGTCTAAAATTAACATACAAACTTAGTAGAGTCTAGGGTCTATTGTCTTTTGTTCCTAACTCTTAGTTAGTTAGGTTAGCATTGCTATTAGTTTCGACTCTAGTCTTATAATGCAAGTGAAACGCATAAGGGTTTTTAGGTCATCCTCCGTTTAGTTAGAGGTTATTGATCACTAGCAAAAACTTATTGACCTGGACTATCTTATTAATGACAGCGAAATTGAAGCTGCCAATTCGGAAATGTTCCAACCTGATGTAAATAAATGGCTAGGGAAAGGAAAAAGGTGGTAAAAATAATTGGAAGGAAGTGTGCCTCCACCCAGAACTATCATGAGTGTTGTTAGCCTTGACATTTCTCAGAGATGGCTTTCTGGTGAACATACTTGAACTAGGGATCTTCGCATTGGATTGATGAAGCTCATCAGAAGAAACTTCGCGTACAAGTGCGACGCGTTACCACTGCGCCATAGAGGCATCCGATCGAGTTTTCTCGACCAGTGAACGGCTGCTGAGTCAGCGTTTCCAAATTGTTATATATCATTGGAAAACAACCACCATGCCCGAGCATATGGTCGCCAACAAATTATCTCTTGGCCACGGACATGGAGCGATACGAACCACAATCACAGTCGGATGCTTGCACTCCAAGTTGCCAGCATATGGCCTGCACCCCCTGTCGCCATCATGAATGTCCATCCAAAAATCCTCCATACTCCTGACATATCAAGTAGACATTACGCTCTCCTATACACGTTTAGCATCTAGCTGTATTGCTTTTGACTGTGACACTTGTCAACACGGTCGCTGACAACGCAGATTATAACCAAGCAGAACTCCCATCCAGTCCACGAAAGGCTCCGAAGCACAGCGAGCAGCTTCCACGCCTCATGAGGCCTTTTTCGATCCTTCAATGCGCTGCACGACCGCGATGGCCTTTGCGGCCTCGACTGTGCTCTGATACATTAAGTCTGCGACTATTATTAGCACTGTTCTGTCCTCCCTTGACTTGTGCCGCTCAACTTACACCCCGGAATCAATATCCAAAACGCATTCATCAACACAAAGTACACAAAATAATAATACGCCTCGGGCCTCGAATAGCTAATCCCCATGACCGCATGATCGAAAATGCTCGTCGCATAGTACAGCGCATCGCCATAAAACTGCCCCATGCTGACCACCATCTGCACGGGAAATCTGTACCCACTCCTCTTCACAACCAACCACGCGACAATCAAACACCCGGGGCCCCAACACACCGCCGTAACCGTCTCCATGCACAGCACAAAAGAATTTTTCGTCAAATATCTCGAGTCTGAAAACGCATACTCCTTCCACATCTGCCCAATCAACGTCTGTTTCGCGCCCAACGTTGCGTAGTTGGTCGCGTAGTAGCCTTCGAAGAAAATGTGGATCGCGCCGGAGAGCACGAACCACATGATTGTAAGGAGCTCACCGGTTTTGAGGTGCGGGTTTGTGCGTTTCGCAAGGAAGTAGGTCGAGGTGAAGAGGAGGGTGCAGGCGCCGAAGAAAACGGAGAGGAGGGCTGGTACGCTCCATTCATTCGCGGCGTAGGAGGGGATTTCGGCGTTTAGAGGGTAGTATGGATGTGCTATGGCTTGCGCGGCAGCAATTTTGGTCACGTTGCCTGCTACGTTCGCGGCTTGAACGAATGTGTCGGCCATGTTCGCGAGTTGATCTATTCGAAGGTTCAATGATGGACGCGCGGGTCGCGTTGGTGATGCGGTAGTATGGATATCCTGGCAAAGGAAGTTCGAGAAGACAGGAATAATACGAAGTCTGATGATATATTTATATTTACTGTACCCAAACAGAAAATCAAGGAAGCAAGCAGAAGAGATCCCGGGAGCTCTGAGTTTCGACGACAGCAATACCTGGCAATGACGGAAGCATCGCTCTGGCAATGCCGCGGAATCGTGACGCTACGCCGAATGCGGGAAAAGCGATGCAGCAACTGACTAGGGTGCGGCCCGGTTGCAGATTCGTCTCAAGATCGTGGCAGGGATGTGGTCAGCAAGAACAAGATCTGGACGCGACATGGTACAGCCATCCCTCCAAGCTGCTCTACGCTCAACCAACAAATATTATTGATCGCATCTACACCTACGTAAGCATTGCCTGTAGCGATTCGCCGGTAATACCCTCAATCTCCTTCACCCACTCCAAAGTCGTATTTTCCACCTGCCCATCATCATCCTCCTGCAGCTCGCTGATATACGGAATCATCTCCGCCAAATTGCTGAGCCAGTCGACCACGACTTCCCTCGTGATGGCAATCTCGCATCTCACTGCTGCGAGCCTGACCGCCGCGTCGTCATGCCGCAGGAATTGCATAATTTGCGTATTCATGTTCTTGTGGTGCTCCGGTGAACGAGTCGTTCCCGCCAGCTTCGCAATGGCGGGGATAAGATGTGCAGTCACTAAGTCTGGGCTCGTGTGTGCGAGGGACAAACCAGAGATCAAAGGTGAAGCAATAGCATCGAGATGAGCTGGTGTTTGCCAGTACTGGTCCTGGTCGTGCTCAAAGCTGCTGGTCAACGTCGAAAGAAGCACTCGAAGTAGATTCTGCTCATACTCTTTTGTCGCGTCGATTGTGTTCAACCACTCTGCTGCAGGCTCGAGCAGGTAGCTGGCGTATCTCGTCACTACCATCTTGAGCTGCTCGAAGAAATGGTACGTGAAGCCGAAAAGACTTGTCGAGCGCAAGACGCGCCCTCGAGTGTCCTTCTTGGATAAGCTATTACTAGCCCACTCTACGAGCCGTGTGAAGAAGGGATTGAAGGTGGCATCGTTCAATTTGAGGACCATTGCCATGGCGATTTGATCGACACGTGTAAAGACTCCCTCGTCGAACGTATTATCTTCGCTCTTGGTGCGCCGCAAGTCGAATGCCTTGAGTAGGATGCTAAACAAGTTCGAAGTATTCTTGGTGATGATGGCCTTGGAATGATGCACCACAGCGTCTTCAAGCAGATTGAGTAGGACATTCGCAGCTTCTGCACCCAGATTGCAAACATCCTCCAGCGTGCGATCAACGCAGCCAAATAGCTCCTGTGCACCAAGCTTCTTGGGGGCTAACTTGCAAAAGCTCTCTGCTGCGCTTCCATGCCAAATTATGGATGCCTCATTTACGGCTGACTTCCCTGCCAGATGCATCGCGCGGTCCAGATACTGCGTAGAGAACATCCAAGCAATGCTGTCGAGCACCTGGGTCGCGAAGGTGTAGACCGCGTTCTGCAAAGCGACATTAACGCTGGATGCAGCCAACGTCAACTCTCCATACTCCAGAACCTTGCTGAGCACCGGCGGCAGCAGAGGAATGAACTCGTCACCCAGCACCTCGACCATAGAAGTCAAGCACAGAATTGAGCTGACTCTGAGGGCATTGTGGTCGCTATTCAGCCCAGCGGCACCAGATACTGCCTTAGCAGCGGCCAAAGCCGTGGCACGATCTCGCTTGCCATACTTTTCAACAATCTGATCAATGCAGGTGATTGCTGCACGACGCACATCCACGGGATACTTTTCGTCAATGAACAAACAGCAACCTGGGAGTATTTCAAGGAATGTCTGCTGCAGTACTTCATCTCCGCGCTTGGCCTGGCTGACTCGAGCCTCAAGAGCATTGAAAACTTGGCCACGCGTCTCATTTGACCCTGCCTGTATCAGCTCGGCACTCGAGTCGATGAAATCCTTCGTGGGCGTCAGACGAAGGAGAGCAGCAAGCACGGTATCGACAGTACTTTTGAGGGATGTGTTGGTGGCGATATTCCTCCCGAGCTGCATAGTCTGTTCCAACATCTGAGCGTAAAGCTTACGCAGTCTGTCAGCCACAGCACTACCCTTGGCAAACTCTTTGCTGATTTGTTTGCGCAGATTGGTGTTCTGCAACAGATCCCCGAATGTCTCAAGCAAGTTGTCAACGATCTCATTGATCAGGGCTGCGTCCTTCTCCCCAACGCCGAGAATCGCTTTTGACAGCTTAGGTCTTGGGCTGAGAGTATCGAAAACCAGATCAAGATACTGCTTGAGCGCCTTCATCTGGGTAGCGACTGGAAAGTGGGCCATGAGGTCGCTAACGAATGGCTGAATGCGATGGTCATCCGGGTGACGTTCGGCAAGCATGGCAATGATGGCGAACAGGGACTCTTCTGGCCCAAGTGTCTGCACCAGATGCTGGAACAACCCGGCGCGCCTGTGCAGAGGTATATGTTCAAATGCCGCGGTGAAGCTCAACAGAAGCTCAGCAGCACCGCTTACCAGATCTTGGCCACGCCTCTTCAAAGACTCAGCCAGAGGCGGTACTATCCGCGCCACAGTCTGGTCGGTGACATGTGCCGAGTATTCATCGCTTTGGCGCAGCAACGTGGTGCTCATAAATGTGAACAGAGGCATGATACTATGCAAGACGAGCTCGGGCTCCCAGCTGGCAAGGCTTCCGATCAGCAATAGAGCCGTGTTGTGCACTTGACTGCTTGTGGTCGTCCGTACAGTCTCAACAATAAGGTCTGCGCGGACGACGGAAGTATCTATGTCCTCGGGTCGTGTGCCCTTGAGGGCATTGACGACGGTCAAAAGACAGCTCATCAGTAGACCTTGCAGATACACCAGTGGTGACCCAAGTAAAGTCTTGAAGTGGTGGAGCTCAGCCAAGAGGTGGAACAAGCCCTTAAGCAGCTCTGGATGCTGACCTGGCTTTGAAGCGTCCAGCAGCTCAAGCACAACTGTGGTGCGCCGTATCATAGCATTGAGCTTCGCTGTGGCTTCTTTCGTAAGCTGCGCACTCTCGCCTGCAGTGCTGCTCGTGCGACGCTTTTTTGCAGAGAGTGGCTGATCTTGGAGGGCCGTCGCATTTGGCAGACTCTCCACAAGATGGACCAGAACCTCGGTGGAGAAAGACAAATTGCGCAAGATATCCAAAGCGTTGGCCTGCGTAGCTTCGGCGGTTTCAATCGTGTCATCGCCCACCGTAATATCTAGCAAGAAGTCCACGAGTGCGACCTGAGAAGGTGACTTCATAGCGGGCCACAGATGTCGCAGGTGCTCGAACGCAAGTTGCTGGATTTCATCCCTGGACTCGAGCTGCCCATTAGCCAGCGACTTAAGCGTCTGAAGCTCGTCCGCAGACCGATGGGAGAGACTGCCAACAACTCGCCTATCAAGCTCGCAATGGCTCACACGTTCCTGCAAGCAATGCTTTTCTATCTGCTTGGAAGGCATTTTGACCCAATGCTTCACAATTGGTAGCAAGACAGTCTTCCTCGCATCGCTTGCGATCTTGCCTGTGCGAGACAGCGTCGCGAGTAATTGGAGCTTGACTCGCAGTGCAGGTGTGGTGGCAGCATGGCTACCCAGATACAAGCAAATTTCTGATCGCATGGACTGTTTGAGCTCCTTGCCATCTAGACTTTCTGCCAGAGCACGCGATATGTGTTCACGATCCAGCATACATGCTTCCAGAGCCGGCACCACGGCGGCGGCTACCAATTCGACGGCGTCCTGCGATGAGAGCTGATGCGGCTTACCTGCGCCAGCGGGATAGACCGTGTCTGCACACCATATCTTGACATCTTTGCCGATTTTATCCTTGCCTTCTGCAATGCCATAAGCACGAAAGATCGCCAGAATGAGCTGCGCAGCAGCACGACGCACAGCTTGCGACTCATCCGCGAGCGCTGTCAGAACGTACGGCAGGAGAGCTTGGAAGTCCCATTCAGTATCTTTGGCGAGCGCCTGGATCTCGCTAGTCGCCAGCCCAATTGCACGTAGCCGAGCTGCAATCCGCGAGCACGTAGTCCAGGCTCGTGCTAGGAACGTTAAATATCGTGGGCTTTGCACAGATTTGGCCTTCTGCAGGCACTTTGCTTTCTTGAAGCGTTTCAGGTTCGCCTCGGACGCGTTGGCGGTGCAGAATGCGCCGAGGTACTGCTCAAACACGTCCGTCAAAGATGCATCCAGGAAAGTATGTTGCTCGCCATCTAACGCAGGCAGCTTTTTCATCAATGGACTAATGTCCTCTGGTTCTGCTGTTGCGATCTGGTCAATCTCCATCGCATCAGTCGCCGGTTCGCCGACCTGCGTCTTTGGGTCCGGCAGGCTGAGTGTCAAGTCTGGTGACAGCTGCTGCAGATCGATGTTTTTCCGCTGTGCGATCTGCTTGATCGCGAAGGCTGCCGCTGTAGCATCAGACATCTGCACAAGCAATTGAAAACCTGCGTCGCTCTCGATCGTCTTGCTGGTGGGATGCAGGCCGTTCAGTAGATTTTCGACCAGATACACCATATGGGTCTCAGAGATTTGCTGGCTTTTCAGCAAGCGTTGAGCCGTCTGAGGCGCGTCGGTGATGCTCTCGACGACTCTCGCGTCGACACAGCCAAGAATCAGGGCCAGCACAAGTTTTCCAGTGCGATGACCTTCCGACAGACGCTCGATCATGGCGATCGCTCCATCAGCATTCAAAATGGCACGCAACACTGATCTTGGTAGCGTGGCATGCCCTTTCTCCTCCATGATGACTGCCAGACATATCAATCCATCCTCGACCGTGTCAGACGTCCATGGCCTAGCAATTGCTTCAATCATGGCATCAAGTGTCTTATCTTCAAGAGAAGCCTTGGTGGCGAGAATAGTGAGAATCATGCATGCGCCCAGATAGAGCTCTTGGACACCGTTGATGCTTAACGCAGATTGCAAGATTGGGAGTGTGCGCAGCAGCAGGTCTTCCTCCCTCTGCTTCCTGATCTCATCTCTGCCTGACCTCGTGGAATCGATCATACCATTCACCGCTTGTGCTGTGATGCTCGCCCAGAAGCCAATGAGCACTGCTGACTGGTGTCTAGCCTTGGCCACTCTGAGAGTGTACTGGCTAAAGGCGGCGAAGAATCCTTTGTTACTGATCGCTGCGCCCAAGACCGCATGTCTGGGCGGACTTTGCAACGAAGCCACATAAGGATGCAGCCATCTGAACGTTGCCGGTAGCTGATCTGGTAGTATGGAGAGCAGGGTCGGGAATATGTGCGATGTGTGGTACGGCAGGAATGTCATCAAAATCGCTTCTGCACTGTACTCCTGCACTCTGAATCTTCTGACGAGCCACTCCACGGCCTTGAGGGCTGGCTTCAACAGCAGTCTCCCTCCGACCAGGCCCAGAAAGCTGTCCACCGTCTTGTCCAGTTCCTTATTTTCTTGCGCCGTCATCTGTGTCCGGTCCTCATTCTTGCTCTGCTCGCTGAAAATGTTGCCCGCGAAGGGTCGAAAGCGCGCATCGAGCATGCATAGTTCTTCAAAGCCCTCGTAGCAAATCTGATAGATCGTATCGAAGCTCTGGGTCGCTGCATCTCGGGGCTCGAAAAGTAGCGATTTGCTGTGGCGGGTCTTTTCGGCCTTGAGGTCGAGCTGGTGTGTGCTGTTTGCCGCGATGACAGCCAACTGCTGTTGCAGTGCCGTCGCCATTCTCTCTCGTCCTGACTGCCCCTACAGCCTCCCCGACCAATACAACAGAATATGAACGTCTCTACAACATCAAGCTGCTTCAGAAAAATCCAAGTCCAAAAAGTCCGTCGGCGTTTCATTGCACCGAGATCCACGCCTGACTCGCGCCTTCACTTTCAACTCTGCCTTCCACTTTCCTCTGTGCAGGTAGGTCTGGTCTGAAACATCGGATTGTCATGTCATCTATCCCCAAATTCGGCAGCTTTAAGCCCAAAGAAGTCACCAGCAAACAACGCGCGGAAGAGAGGCCCGAACGTCAACGGGATCAACGATCTGCTTCATCTAGCAGAAAGCAGCACGCCGACCACCATCGCCATGGCAGGAGACGCCATAAAAATGGTTCTGAAGAGGGGCGTCAGCACCGAACGCATCATCCTGATCGCCGTGAGCAATCTCCTTCTCGACTTCACAAGCATGAGCCGGACAAGGCTATCATCGTGCCTGATGAAACCGAGGAGTCTGACCTTTTCATGATTGACCGCCGCGGTGATTCAAAAAACGTCGAATTTGGCAGCCTGCACCGCTACAGTGTGCCTGCCTATCATCGCTTTGGTCATGGGAGACTCGTTGGCGCTGTGCAGTCAATAAGGCTGGACCGCGATCAGGATACTGGTAAATTCGCTGTGCTTTCAACTGTAACTGATAAAGACCGTGCGAGGGTCAAGCGTCCGTTGTATTCGAAGCAACTGGCAACAAGCGAAAGAAAGTTTCGCCTGGTTGCGCCGGTGACTACACCATCAAACGAGTTGCTTCAGCCCGAGTCCGATTTCATTGCCTTGCGTCCTGGCCTGAAGCGAAAACGCAGATCTGCGTCTCCCGAGCATGGTCATGTTGTTGACTATCGGTCGATTGAAGGGAAAGCCAAAGCGCCGACCTCCCCTTCAGATAGTGATCTGGCTTCAGGCTCAGGCTCAGGTTCAGAAGAATGTGGCACTGGCAAACATCAGACAGGTGTTCCTTGATGGGCTGCGAATGTTGCCGTGGTCTAAGTCTTGGGTTATCGAGGGCTTGCGGCTGTCTAGTCATTAGTGTGGCATGCCTGAGGGGGAGTTGAGGCAGGTGTCGATATTTTGGCTGAGCGCGAGTTAAGGGTGAGGGTGAATATGGGTGAAATAGAGGACGGTCTGAGCAAACCAGCCTAGACTGTGAGTAAAGTCTACAAATCCCGGCGAAGACATCAGGCAGAAGACTGGCCGCAATGCTCTTGCATGTTGCAGTGCCATGATCCCTTGAAGCACGACTTGCGTACTTTCGATCCAGGCCGGAGTGAAGCTAGGGTCATGGACTGCGAGCACGTTCCTATTGGATGCAAGTCGGATTGAATGCTGAAGTGTGGTATACAGTGAAGGAACGGTGTAAGGACAACGCTACACTCAGCTGATTCCGTACTTTTGCACGTGCTTCACTGCCAGGTCAACTCAAGCTCACTGGAGTTCAACGCCAGCAAGCATACTAGTATCCTGTCACATGGCCACGAGTATATCAGTGGCCGGCCTCACTTCTCTTGCCTTTCAATCCCAATGTTCTATAGCACAGCCCACCTCAACACTTGTGGCAGCTACCAAGGCGGCTCCGAAGCAGAGACTATCACACATACACAGCTCAGGCAACCGCGAAGAATCGGTCTTACAAAGGAGACCTCTTCAGCACGGCTTCACCCTGTCCAGTAATCCAACTCAAAACGGGCTCATATATTATACATCAACCCTGAGAAGCATTGGCAAGCCATCAAGTCCTTTAGCAGGCCAACAATCAGCGCAGATCTTCCATCAGAATGACAATCAGATTCAAGAAGGGCTACTTGGCCGTCGGCCACAGGCTCAAGGACTGGACTATCGTCTGGTTCAAACCCCACGGCGACCTGCAAGAAGATGGATCCTATGCAACTCTGACCTTGTACAAGTGTCTCAAAGACAGCAGTGAGAACTTGTTCCGCGAGCCTATGGCAGACGAGGTCTCCTGGTTTCCCTGGTACGATTGGAAAACCATGCCGACCGCGACCTCGAGCGCAAAGTCAAAGCAGCGGATCCAGCTCGAGTTTATCTCTGACGCCTGGCGGTACTGCAATGAGAAAGAAAGGAATGCAAGCGACGTACTTGAGCATGAGCTAGGAAGTAAGCAGACTGCATTCGAAATATATGCTGAGACTCATTAGCTGACTTCTGTTACTTCCAGACCTAGGTGACAGTAGATGGGTCGCGTGGTTGACTGAAGCCAAGAAGTGGAAGAAGGGCGGGTACAAGCGCACTATCGAGAATAATCCGCAGGCAGATCCTACTATCATGGATGACGCGAGCAGCGAGGACTCCGCGTACGAAAGCGACCCAGAGCTCCGAGCCGCTACTCGAAAGGCCGCTCGCAGCATGCCACCACCTCCTCGCCCAGCTCGCAACAGTCGCAAGCGCAAGCAAGGAAACAATCGTGGCAAGCCCGACGATTTCGATCCAAGGACTAAGAGATCAAGGACCTCACCGCTTTTCATGAGCGACAATGGCCGTTTGCCGAGCTTCTCATCTCATCGCAGCGGGAGCTTCGGCAGTCCGAGCTTGATCGACGGTCATCATGGAGAGGACCCTTACGCAGCTGACGAGGACGACGACATGGAGAGCACCGTCTCTCACAGCAAACCCTCACGACTGGGCTCTTTCTCCAACGCTGGTGCCTCGCTATCCAGGACTCGTGCTTCATCGTGTGGCATTCGAGAATCCCCTATTGAAGTGGACAGCTATCGCGGTGACGACGGTCTCGGCTCTATGCCACCGTCTCCGACGGGCTATGGCTCGAGACGCCCATCTCTCACACCGAGGCCAAGGGATCCAGGTATTGCAGCTCTGACCACCACTGGCAATCGCTCAACGTCCAGAGACACAGTCCACAGACGCGACGAGCGAGGTTCCAGCGTCGTCAATCCCGTCACTGTCGACAACGCCGACGACGACGACGAGGTCCGCTTGCCCGGCATGACCATAGAGGAAGCCGAGCAAAGAGTACGAACCTATCATGCCGAGACGTACCAGCCCCTGAACCTGACCGACGAGGAAGCCATTGCTGAAGCGGTGCGCCAGAGCATAGCGCCAGAGAATGCACTTCAGCCCGGCGAAGGAGCGGAGGATCAGGGGCATAGCATGCCGCCCAACGATGTGTCTGAGCGTGGCGAAGGAGGAGCCGAGGAGATTCGAGCAGACGAAGCGGAGGATTTGCCAGATGGCGTTCGCCCGAGCACTGAAGAGGCGGATTAGAGCTATGGCGTGACATGATTTCTTGAAGGGCGAGAGAGAGAATCTTGGGTTGCTGCAGCTATCTGGCGACGCTGCTGGCGCATTCTCCTCGCTGGATGTGCATTGAACATGGCACTAGATTAGATATTGACAGTCGATGTACTTATCATGCTGCATAGTGCGTGTGTGGCAACCAACGGGCCAAGAAGGACGAGTGAGATCGACAAGGGTGATCCGGATTGATCATGCACGGCATGTCAGCATGAACGACGGGGCAGGACCACGGCGAAGAAGCAGAACGGGCAAGGCACAATCTGATGCAAGAATAACCATTGAAGGATCACACTATATACGCATACCACCACCCTTCCACCATATCCGCCCATCTGAACACCGTCTTCTCGAAACTTGAAAGAAGCTTTCTTCGATATATACTCAAAGACCCACCATCAGGCAGCACAATGTCTGCCTGACGCCTTCTCGACAGCCGTCAAATGCCTTCGTCAACCACACATCCATCTCCCATCTTCCATCAGCGCCGTCAAGTGAGCGGCTGCACAAATCTCTCGTGACTGTCCATCTAATGCAAAACTCCTTCCCAAAAAGTAGCAGTCACCCCAAAGATTAGGGTGCAAGCATGCGCCATCTGAAGATGCATTCAATTACAGCTCCCTTCATTACGTGGCCCACGAGCCACTTTCGTCGATGGGCATTTGATGCTGTTGTTACATATTTTTTCGTTCTTGTATTGCATGACACAAGTCGGTTGATGTTGAACATTTGGTCTGGGTCGTCGAAGGAGGCGAGTCTTCTCGCTTAGGTGTCGTACGTGAACAGAACCATCCTCTTGACTGCGCCAGCGCTGGTGGCAGCAGCGGCCGCGAGAGCAGTACCTGTCTGGCTGGTGCCCAGGGTGTCGTTGTTGTTCCAGTTGTCTGGCTGCTCAAGCTGCATGATGTCGAGCTTTGGCACCGAGATGAACTTGGAGGCGATGACGGGGCCGACAACCAGGACGATGAAGAGGACGAACATGCTAAAGTACAAGATCGCGTAGCGAACAACTCTGCGCTTACGCAGCTTGGACTGCTTGAGCGAGTAAATTGGCGGGCGAATTTGACGACTGGAGATTTGGTTAGCGTACAACGTCAACAAGGGATTAAGTGGTAGGGGACGTACCTCGGCCTGAGCCAGAACAGCATGACAGAGTGAAACTTGTCGATATACGGGATGAGGAGAGCCGGCAGCATAAAGAACAGCAAGGTGTGTCCCAGAAGGAAGTCGGCAGCGAAGAAGCCAAGCTCGGTAATCTTGCACAAGAACTCACGGCCGGGCTGCGACAGAGTGTGCCATCCGAGAGCATACCACTTGCCCGTCCACCATGCTATGTTGGAGGTGTCGGCACGGAATTCTCTAGTCAAGGCCAGAGCGATGATCAACTTGTAGACGAAGCGCTGGATGGCAACGGTCGCGATCATGCCCAGTAGAGTCTTGGTGAAATTCCAGCCTTCCAAGAGATACATCGCCTCGAAGAGGACAATGAGAATAATGACGGCGATGGCGTGAGCCATCGCAGCAAGGACTGCACCAAATTTCTTGCAGCACATGCTGAAGACCGGACCCATACAACAAGCCATTCCGAAGAACATACCCGCAACACCAGCGTTGATGCCAACTGGACCGAAGGCGACAATTGCAACACGGATCAGCGAGTTGGTGGGCTTGATGGAAACGCCCGAGGCTTGGTTGGCTGCAATGACACCGGTACCGGCGTTGATGTAGAGATACGGAATCAAGGTGGCTGCGACGAACACAAGCGGGCCAACGATCTCACTAAAGAATACGTTGGTGAACTTGGCACGTGGCGTATCTCCAGACAGCTTGGCGGATGGCTCTCCGAGTGCCTTGCGCTTGAAACCGGTAAGACGAGTACGCGAGAGACGAACGAAACCGATCCAAGAGGCTGAGTGAGCCTTGGTGTTGCCGCGAGACAACCAGCGCAGGAACTCGCGGTAGTCGATGAAGAAATCGGACCATGCGAACTGATGCGGGTTGAATAAGAACGGCGAGATGCACAGGGCAGTGGTGGTGACCCAGAACCAGAGCAGCCAGTAACCCCAGACAGTGAGCGTGCCAAAGAGCAGCATCAACAGGCAGCGAGATCCAAGGTAAATCGACGGGCTTGCGAAACGCGAGTAGAGGACACCGAAGGGCATGCGCGCGGTGGCAAAGCCACGACCGGTACCGATATATCGTGCACCACCGAAAGACAAGTCCTGTTGCAGCGAGTAGGCGTAGATTTGACAGACGAACACTTCGAACAGCGGTGACAGAGAGCTGAAATGCTTCGCCAGACGAGTAGCTGCGCGCCAGAAACCACGCTCCGTCAATTCCTGAATCGTCAAGGGGACGAAGGAAATGAAGAAGACAATGAAGATCGAGACGATACAACGCTGGATCCAGTCCATGACGGGAATGATATTCGCGCATCCGGTAGGGTATATCGGGTCGGTAATCGGTACGTTCTTGTTGTAGTGGCAAGTGATGGTCTCGTGACGCAGAGCTCCCAGGTTGATCAAGCACCACATGAACAATTGCACGGACAACATGATGAACAAGTTATTGACGTGGAAACCGGGATGGGCGTAGTAGAACGACAAGAAGCGGTCCAGAGGAAGCTGAGTGCCCAGGTAGTAGTACTCGCGAGACAACATCTGCTCGCCCATACCCGTACCAATCTTGGTGGTGAAGTTCAGAATGGAGCCGAAACCCAAGTCACGACCCTTACCACACTGGTAATACTCGCAGTGCTTGATGCGACCACCACGGAGGAGCGCAGTCATACCGGCGTAAATATCCTCGTTCAGGTGCAAACCCTTCTGGGCCTTGGAGACACCACCGCG
This sequence comes from Teratosphaeria nubilosa, assembly GCA_010093825.1. NCBI lineage: Eukaryota > Fungi > Ascomycota > Dothideomycetes > Mycosphaerellales > Teratosphaeriaceae > Teratosphaeria > Teratosphaeria nubilosa. The sequence goes on from ML995822.1 coordinate 63,340, forward strand.
AGTCGTCATGAAAATACCGTTGAGGAAGTCAGGATGACCGTAGTGAAGCTTGCCACCAATCTGAGCCAGAGTACGAGCGAAGAGGGTACCAAAGGTTTGTTCCTTTCCGGCAGCAACATCACCCAGGATACCGATGTTCTCCGAGAAAATGTACTCGCGAGCACCAAGAATGGCAACTGGGTTGAAGTTGGTTGGTGGCAGACCAGGCGTGTATGGCGAAACGTTGTCGGTAGTCATCTCCTCAAATTCAGCAAGTACGGATCGAATCTTCAAGCACTCTTCCAGGTAGTTGTCCTGGTTAGCGTCGATGAGCTGGATGTACTCGCCACGGTAGAAGATCAAGGCGTGGTTCTGGTTGTCAGACTTGCCGTCACCGAGAATCGGGTTACCGGAAAGCATGACACGGAACTTGGGGCGACGCATGCCGTTCTCCATGATTTCCGAGTGGCCATCGATGAGTGCGGAGAATAGTCTTGGGTCCTCGCCCTCAGCCGCTGGCGGCTCCTCGTCGAGGTAGGCAATCTGAAGATCCGGGTAGGCACGGAGCAAGAACTCCGCGTTCTCGCGCTCCTCCTTGGAGAACTTGGCATACCGCTGCATGGATACGACGATCTTGAACTTGCGGCGAGCCATGCGCTCGAGCTCGCGCTCAAGCTTGTCAGAGTTGCCACCAAACATCTGAACGACCTCAGGGTTCTCGACACGGTAGAGCAGCTTGATCGCACGGCTGTAGTTCATGAAACCAGAAATCGTGCGGTACAGAGTCTGCGAGCGAAGTGAAGCCCAGATACGGGTACGAAGGGTGTACTCCGGAGCGGCCGACTTGAAACCAATGCAGTAGAAGGGCAGATCATCGATCTTGCTCTTCTGAGTGTCCTTCTCGCTCTTCTCAAGATCGCCATTGAATTGCGAAGTCTCGTCTGCCAAGATTTTGGTGTCCTTGACGAAGCAGTCCCACTCGTGCGGGTGCAATTGCTTGAGGTACTCCAACATGGTGACACGGGAGTATGGCTCGTCCTCGCGAATGATCTCACGGAGGGACAGGAGGATCTTCTCGCCGTAGTGCGGAATCATGACAGTGAACGTCGGCATGTTGTCGACCGGGAGCGGCTCAGGAATTGGCGTGGAGAGCGACTGAGCGAAGAAAGAAATACGACGCTCTGCCTCAGACATCGCTGGGAAGAACTCCGTCTTGAAGGAGTGGTCCTCCTGTGAGACGAAAAAGGTTGGTGCACGCAGCGTACGCTTGCCTTCCTGCTCAGACGGCACTTGGTGATAAAGCAGCTTCTGAACGTGGTCGATGGCGAGCAAATGCTCACGGTACATTGAAATGACGATGGCATTCCAGATCTGCGAAATCAGCACTTTTGGCTTGTACTTGATCTCCATGTCGGTAGTGGCCAGAATCTTAGAGTAAACGCGCTTTGGGAGGCGCGAGAAGATGTTTCGCCATGGCGTCCAGATAGAAACACCCAGGTAGAAGGATCTCGCAACGGAGAAGATGCAGTTCCAGATGATGTACCAGAGGTAGGTATCCAAGAAGAACAGAATCAAATCCGTGAAGTACATCAAGATCAGCAAGACAACGGGCTGTTTGTAGCACAGTATCGTACCGACAATGGCGTCACCGAGGCAGTGGTTGATCTTCATCGTCGAGAGGATGCGAATTGGGTCACGAATGGAGAGCGTCAGGAAAAAGTACGATTCGGAGAGCTTGGCAGCGAATACCAAGACCCAAAGACCGTACGACATCCACATGTCGTTGCCGTGAAGACGAGGCCAGCTGGCAGTGAATGTCTGACTGGCCACGTACCGCCTTCGCTTGCCGTTCAAGTAGCTGCCGAAGAGGCCGCCAAGAGGCATGATGGCGAAGAAGAAGAACGTAGCCAGGGCAATCAGGAACTGGACCACACCGAGGATGAGCGCGATCTTGCCCTTCTGGTTGACGCCAAAGATGTAGACTGCTGGACCGATATTGATGGCGAACATGGCAATGAGGACGAACAGCCTCTTGGTCAAGTGCTGAGCGCCAGCCCAGCGGCGTGGAACGTAGAGCCATTCGGCGAGCGTGGCGAGAATCTGGATGAAACAAGCCAGAGTGCCACCCAAACCGACCGCGGACCATCTGGCAGCGGCGTTTGGCTGGTTGTTCACCTGTTGTTGGTAGTCCTTCGTGTACAGCGTAGGAGAGTTGAAGGATGTGTAGAACCAGTACACGACGACGTGGATGATCCAGATGCGGTTGAAGTTGGTCAACATGTGGAACCACGAACGGGTCTCTTTGTATGTCTTGAAGAAGGCCTTCTTCCAGGCGACATCCTTGAGACGCTCGAAACGCTCGGCTGGTGGCAGATCGACCAAGCGGCTCTTATCCTCAAAGACGATTCGCTCAATGCCTTCTGGGTACCAGAAAAGCTGGTTCATGTCATCGTAACCGATAATGTTCTGGTGCTCGCGCTCCTTGCGGACGTACTTGCCCTCGTAAATCTCATAACCTTGATCTCTGCAGTAGTTGTACAGAGGGGTGATGCAGTTGTTGAGGTAGGTGAACTCCTCCACCGGCTCGACGCGGTTCTGACAAGCCGGCGAATGCAAGTAATCGTCCGCACACTTGAAGATAAAGCACATGATCTCGGGCATGAAACGAACTTGGTTGGCTTCACCCCAGCAGAGCAGGTACAGAGCCACTTGGCGGACTCTGTCGTGCTGAGACATGCGGTTCATGCGCGTTTTCCAGCGGTACTCGGCAGCTTCCAGACTGTTGTCGCCTTCCAGGCTCTCTAGAGTCTGCTCCTCGTTCTGCGGATCCGCGTTGTTTTTCTTCTTCTTGGCGGCTTTACGGGCTTTTCGCGTCGCACGGTTTGCCTTTCCGAGCTTCATGTTTGCGAAGCCAACCGAGTCGTCCAGATCCAAATGAGCAGCAAAGTACCACTTCCTGAAGTTGGCGTGTTCGCCGCCAATGTAGTCTGCATGCAATGAAAGCAGGGCCTGGTTTGGCGACATGCGCGAGGCGCGAGAGTCGAGCAGTGTCATCAAGTGGTCGAACATGTTTCGCATGCTGTCACGCTGGAAGCCGAACTTGGCCGTCAGGTCGAGGAAGATGTCCTCGATCTCTTCCTTCGACAGTGGGATCTGCGCCTCGGAAGTCCAGGCTGGATATGGCTCGCGTGAGCGCTGGCCAGCCGGCAGAGCACTGGTGTAGTCCATGCCGTAGACAGGCGTCGAGGCGCCAGAGGAGCGGTTACCACCGTAGGAGACTTGTGATGAGGGAGGCCTGTAGCCACGGCCCTGGCCCTCGCCGTACGAGTTGTATCTTTCGTCTCCACGGCCGTAGTAGTCCATCTCCGCAGCTCTTGCCATGTCAGACCGCATGGTGAAGTCGCTGAATGTCTCCGAGTCCTCTTCTGAGTCGTGCCCTCGTCGGCGACTACCCTTTGGCTGGCTGTAACCACGACCCTGCTGCTGGCCCGCAGGCGCGCCCTGGTCGTAGTACTGGTCATTGTAGTACTCGTCCTGGTAGCCCTGCTGCCCGGCCTCGTAGTAGCCATCGTGCTGACCGTAGCCTTCGTGGCCGCCCTGATAGTATCCATTGTCGTCGTAATAGCCATCTTGTTGACCCTGCCCGTAGCCGTGCTGGTCATAGTACGCGTTTTGGTCGTCGTGGTAGTAGCCATCGCCAGCGTCGTGATGCTGATCGTGGTGGCCGTAGCCCTCGTCATAGCCGCCCTGGTGCGGGTGCGCCATGGTGAGTGCGTGTATTAGTGATTACTGGTCATGGACAATTAGCATCAGGAAGCGTTCATTGTCGTTTGCTGGGAGGTGGCGGCGCCAGTCACGGTGGGACGACAATCGGAGGTCCGCTTGCGACCGCGCGTGGCCGGCTACACCGCGAACACGCTGCAGGGCCGAACTCACCGATCTGCTTTGTAGACCATTCGCTGCGGTGCCCAGTCGCTGTGGGATGAGGGATTGGCGTATCAACGAGCCGCTCTGAGTGAGTGGTGGTGGTGTTGATATGTGAAGCGAGCGAAATGCCGTGCAGCTCTGGTAGGAATCCGGTGTCCGGCCCTCCCAAACACACAAACAGCGCTACTTCCTGTCTCGCAGTCACGTCGTGCACAGCAGGAACGTGAGTTGCAGAGTGTGGCAGTCGCGGTGGCGGCGTCGGGATGCAGCTGCTGCAGGCACGGGTGTCGTGAGGGTGGCTCCTGCTGCTGCTAAGACGCCCTCTTGTGTTGCTGTGAGAACGCGCGGCGGCCGGCGAGAAGCCAATGCAGCACTCCTGTCGCCTCTGCCCTGATTGGCGGAATATCCGAGTCGCGCTACGGGGCTCGGTTGCCCACTTGTTTCTTTCTCTTCCACCACAAACGAGCGTGTCGAGGTGTTGGGGAGGGAAGAAGTGTGTTGTCGAAGTGCGGTGTATAGACTCTCGTGGACGAGGCGCACGTCAATAGTGGTGGCAGGTGCGCGGCTTCGTAGGCAGAGAACCTGGAAAGGGGGATGCAGGAGGGCTTCGACAAGCTCGCTTCAGATTGGCCGCTGGAAAATGCTGGGATCACGAGCAGCCACCTTGCCGTTTCAGGGATAGCTTGTTCGCCTCTACCCTGTCATCTCCTTGATATTCAACGGCACGGCATCTAGCGAGCCACTTATTTGGTCAATGAGTTTTAGCCTCGCAAACGGTATGTCGTCGTGATGGCATAGCGGACATCAACAAAGTCGATGATGTGTTTTGTCCAATGTCTCATGTTATGCTGGAAAAGGTCCATTGCATCGACGGTCGAAGCGCCCACTGACCTTCACAAAATCGTCCGAGTGGCGAAAGCTATTTGGAGCTATGATCTTGTGTGCGCGTTGGCTCATGTTCATATCGAACAATGAATACGTGCATGCGCATGCATAACACACTGCACATGGGTCGTTATGAGATTGTACTTTATAGCAACATGTTTGCCAACTCATCTGAAACCATATCGCCTCGCCACTCAAGCGCCTTTGCCACAAGCTACATAGCATTGACGTTTGCCACCAGAAATAGATTGCTTACAAAATTCTCATGAAGTACAAAAGTGTTCTAGCTGCATGTAACAACAGTCGATGAAGTCTTGCGGCATTCGCTAAGCAGCAAGACTACACAAAGATACCGTATGCATCGTTCCCCTGAACACTCCTCGGGTCCGCAGGCGACGTCTATACGAGCCGTGACACTAGTATACGGAGTATTCTCACTGCACAAGCTCATAAGCTGACTCCACCGTAAAACACAAACCTTTTTTAAAAGCCATCTACCAAGTGTTCGGCGTCTCGTAGACTTCTGTACCTGCAGTAGCACTAGCTTGCCACATGCATTGCGGGCTGTATGCTTCCAATAATGCCGTGACCAATCCGCGCAGAGTTTCCCCCCACCATTTTCGTCTTGATGACCCCCACTCACAAGGGAGCTATGCAATCACCATGTGGCACTCATCAATAAGCTGGCCGCTCTTTCGCGCTTGGACAACACCGGATTGTGTTTGAACAGCAATTTAATGTCTCGAAAGAAGAATGTCGACATGGGGAATGTCAAGAATGGATCTGGTCAAGCGCCAGGATCCGCGGCGTCCGGGAAGCATCCCAGCTGAGTTGTACAAAACGTTGAGGCTTAGTCGCCACTGACCATGCAGGCGCCACACATGAATGATGGCGGCATACGGAGGCTCGTATTCAATTGTCGCCACAAAATACTCACGTGACCGTCAATTGATCGAGTTGTGTGCATGTGGTTGTCGTACGCCTTTGTCCTTCGCACGCGTGAGTGTGATGCGTACTCCAGGCGACTGGTGAGATGCTTTGGAGGTTTGGCCGCAGAAGTGCTTTGCCTGAGTCGTTCGCGCCTTTGACATCCTTGATTGCGGTCCCAGACGAGCTAATCAGTGCCTGATCGTCGCTTTGTCAAATAATCAAGAGTGGCGAAGGGTGTCAGACCGTGCAAGTCGTAGCTTGCGCGTCCTTGGCACTAACCGCATCGAGCGGCCCACTCCTTCTCTCTAGCGAGCTAGAGCCGGCGGCGAGCAACAACACTCCTCCCTACCTTAGTGACCTTCACCACCAAACGCCTTCTTCTAATCTCACCCTCACGGCACGTTCTTTCTTCTCTCGGCGCGTGACATTGGAGCAGAGCACCTTGCCACGCACCTTCTTCTCACACTCTTTCAGGTGTCCACTCGCTTGACATCACAATACACAAACAAAGGAAGGTCCTCCGGTTTACCGAGCCAACAGCTCGACCAGAAGACGACGACTTCCGCGCGGCCTTTGATTATCGACTTGAACCGTCAACAGTAATATCACCACGCAGCAGACGTAGACACCAGAATGAGAGGCTTCGCATCAGCAGCAGCCATAGCGGCAACGTTCGTCGGCGCTGCCTTGGCGGACGTGGACCCGATTGTGATCAAGGGCTCCAAATTCTTCTACAAGACGAACGGTACACAATTGTAAGAGGCCATTTCCCTCCGTACGTGCTTGGCGTCGGACTTGGCTGATCGGATAATGCAGCTTCATCAGGGGTGTTGCGTATCAGCAGGACTACACAGGCAATGGCACCACGACCGGCTCGGACGGTGACTACACCGATCCGCTTCAGAACATCGACAACCTGAAGCGAGACATCCCGTACCTCACCCAGCTGAGGACGAACGTTATTCGTACATATGCCATCGATCCCACCGTCGACCATACCGAGGCAATGTCCTTGCTCGCAGAAGCTGGCATCTACGTTATCTCCGACTTGTCCTCGCCTTCAGAGTCTATTGACCGGAGCGACCCAACCTGGAACGATGCGTTGTATGCGCGTTACACCTCTGTCGTCGACAACATGGCGAACTTCACCAATACCCTGGGTATGTCTGATGAGGACCCACGGGTCGATCGTGGCTAACAGAGGTCCAGGCTTCTTCGCTGGTAACGAAGTTTCCAACGCTCCAAACAACACCGATGCGAGCGCATTCGTCAAAGCTGCGGTCCGCGATATGAAAGCTTACATCAAGGAGAAGGACTACCGCACCATTGGTGTCGGTTACGCGACCAACGACGATGCCAGTATTCGGGTCAACATGGCAGACTACTTCGACTGCGGCAACCAGACAGACGCCATTGACTTCTGGGGCTACAACATCTATTCTTGGTGCGGTGACTCCTCCTACACTGAGTCTGGCTACGATGTCCGCACTCAGGAATTCTCCAACTACTCTGTTCCAGCATTTTTTGCCGAGTATGGCTGCAACAGTGTGGAGCCACGACCCTTCACCGAGGTCCAGGCCCTCTACGGTGACGAGATGAGCCCGGTCTGGTCTGGTGGCATTGTCTATATGTACTTCCAGGAGACTAACGACTACGGCCTCGTCTCGGTCAGCGGCAACACTGTCAGCACTCTCTCCGACTTTGATAACTATTCTCGCCAGATCGCCAATGTAACTCCTAGTAGCGTGGCCATGAGCGCTTACAGCCCCTCGAACTCACCAGCTGCCTGCCCAGCCACTGGCTCCACATGGGCCGCAGTCGCCACACCTCTCCCACCCACTCCCAACCAGGAACTTTGCAGCTGCATGTACGACACTCTGTCTTGCGTCGTCAGCTCGAGCACCAACAGCTCCGATTACGGCACTCTCTTCGGCGAAGTCTGCGGCTACGGCGACGACATCTGTGCCGGCTTCGCTGCCAACGCCACCACTGGTGATTACGGCGCGTACGGCATGTGTAACAGCACCGAGCAGCTGGCTCTTGCTTTCAACAACTACTACATCAAGCAGTCTAGCCAGGCCAGCGCTTGCAGTTTCGACGGCTCAGCCACTCTCAAGTCTTCTTCCACCGGCGGCAGCGCGTGCTCTTCTCTCATCAAGGAGGCCGGTGGAACCGCCGGTACTGGCACTGTCACCTCTGCGCCAAGTGGTACTGGGGCTGGAGCAGCAAGCTCTGGATCCTCGTCGAGCAGTAAGGGCGCCGCTGCTGGCAGCCCAGTCCCGTCCTACAGCTCCGTTCTGCCAGTGGCCTTTGTCGCCGTGCTGGCAATGGTCAGCGGCATGGGCATGATCTTGTTGTAAAAGTAGCTATGATGAGCGAGAGCATATCATGGGAGAAAGAGCCGTGTCTGGGGAGGCGAAGCATTAGAGAATGCACAAACAGATTCATTTGGATAAAAGCATTGGAATGCGCTTTGATAGCGTTCATGCCGGAACTGGAGGATCATGAAGAGCAAAAACGGCTTGCTCTTGTCCGCCTATACAATGACGACAGGCGTGAGATACAGGCCGAGAATAAGAGCATCGTGTAATCGGGACACCACAACAATGGTCGATGTGGTGCTCCTAGGGGCATTCGTTTCAGAAACTTGATACTGGCTTGGATCTTGAGGTTCACAATCGGGGCTGGTGAGGCTATGTATAGTTGCAATGATACCATTGAGATGTTTAGAATGAGAATACTTTTCCTCACCTCCTTTTCTCCGTGGAAGTGGTTAATTGTTTCATTGACTTGTGGGTGAAACAGATATGGGTTGAAGTGGATATGGACTGAAGCGGATATCAGAAGAGGCAATGCAGTCGGCGGTGCCATGGAGCACATGCTGAGTGCTACGGCGTCGACGGCATCACCAGATTTCAATTGTGAGCGCTGAAAATCAATCACATGTCTACAGTCTCTTGGTTTTCAAAGGCGGAAAAGGCAAAGGTGGGATAATGCGAAAGGTTGGAGAGTGCAATAGGTAAACACAAACCTGAGGAAAGCACTCTAAGAGCATTGGGAGAGGAAGCAGAAAAACCAAAAGGTACAAGTGTGGGAGAGGACGTCACAGGTGAGTTCCAGGATGTGTTCAATTGCCTCCATACCGAGATCTGTTACGACATCTTATGTCGTTTTGACACCCTTCGAGCCACGAGGCGGGAGGCAAAGCAAATCTTTTATGATTCTTTCTTTCGTTTTGCTTGCCTACCTATCTATATGCTCGGGGGCCAGGTCAACGACAGCGGAGTTGACTGGTTTGGCGTTTGTTGTTCTTACCAGCTAGCTATAGCTATGTTAGGACAAGGAGAGCGTGGCTGATCAAACGCTAGCGATTGGAGGGGATGTATGCACTCGACCACCCGACTGATGAGATCTGTTCCAGAATCTTGCGCCAGTTATACGGAATGGAGTTGCCGTGATGTTCGCGGTGCATCCTCCCCGTACACCTTATATGCGATGTTAGCGCGTGTAATTCATCAAGATAGTAATTGTATATCACATCTTAAAGGCGGATTGCGGTGCTCAACTTCAAGCCGAGCACAGGTTAATTATTGCACAACCGTCCTCATCGCCCAATGGGTATTCCGAGCTGGTACACAAATATATACATAATATTCACTCATCAATCCAACAATTCTCGAAGTGTCGACGACAACGCGAAACGACATCTCCTGCTGCACATCTCCCTGTCGATTTCTCACTCACCCACCCACCACCACCCCCCTCAAACCCCAACCCCCCCAGCCTTCCCCGAACTCCCCAACCAATCCATATGCAGCTCCACCGCCCTCTGCATCGCGAGCGTGCCCTCCTCAATCAACCCCGTCAACCCGACCTCGCCCGCCTTCTCCCTCAGCACCCGCATAAAAGCCCCATTCACAGAATCATTCAAATTGCTCTTCGCGACCCCGCACGCAATGCACTCCCGATGCCTCCTCTCATCGAACCACTCGGCGCCCGCCCCGTGCAAAACCAACTGCACTCGCCCCTTCGTCGACGCCCGGATAGCCCTCAGGCGCTCGTAATCCAGCTGCGGACCTTTAGGTCCGTAACTGCCGTGCACGTTGCCGAAAGCCGGCGCCAGCCAATCGATGCCCGTGGCCAGGTACTCCTCTGCAGTCTCAGGCGTCGTGAGGACTTCCTCCAGATCGACAGTGTCCGCCACACCATCCTCACCACCATTAATACGACCGGATTCCGCTTCAGCAATGATACCCCGGGCATGCAAAAACTCGACGAGTTCTCTCGTCTTTCGCAAATTCTCCTCGTGATCGTAGTGGCTCATGTCGACCATGATGCCGTCGAAGCCTCCCAGCTCCGCAGCGCGTTTCACCATCTCCGGCGACTGGCAGTGGTCCATGTGCACGGCTACGGGGACTTTGGCTTTGGCGGCGGCTTCGGCGGCGGCGTGGACGAGGAGGCCGTCGGCGTATTCGACGGCCCAGGGGAAGAGTTGCAGGATGACGGGTGAGGATTTCGCTTCCGCGGCTCGCACGCTGGCGATGATGCCTTCGAGGTTGTAGAGGCAGATGGCGGGGATGCAGTAGCCGCCGTTGGCTGCGGCGTCCACGATGGCCAGGGCCTTGTTCTTCTTTGGTGGCGTCATGTGGGTGAGTCTCGGGTGAGTTTTGGAGTGGGTGTTCGTGATTTAAGTGGGCTGGGATCGAGATGGTTGTTGAGAGAAGTCGTGGATTTCGGGCCAAGTGGCAATGGGACTTCTACTAATGTATATATTTTCAGATACCGCTGCAATAGCTTAAGGTAATGTACTTGAGGTCGGGTAAAGCTTGTGTGGACCTTCGGAGACTGACGGCGATTGCAGCTTCGGCCTAGCACAGGCCGAGCTCTATGCCATCATATTGTTCATGTGTATCGCGTGTTCCATGCGGCCATGGTAGTGCAAAGATTGCTTGCACCGATTGCTGGAACTGAGACATAAGGCATTGTTGTTCTCGCCACTCGTCGAAGCCATTCCGCTGAGTCTTTCTCTCCGTCTAGCGTCAAATCGTCCAGGTAGAAGTTTTCGCTGTCAGGCCTCAGAAGTTAGTCCGCAAGTTGGACTGGCTCGTAGAGGGAGAGCAGTTCTAGCGCATTGCATCCACACCACCTCCCCTCCGCGTCCAGACCCCATCAATATTCATATCAAGCGTCCTGTACACACAATCAGCAAGCACCCATCATCAGCAAAAGCCACACCACCCACCCATCGTCCCTCAAAACGATCACAGGCTCCATTACCCCCTCCACCGGATTCCTAAAACCCCAATTCTTCCTAATCCCCAACGACATATGATTAGCTGCGGGATCCATCACCCAATTCTCCTCCGACGGCTCACCCTCAATCAAATGCACCTTCTCCTTACTCAAACCAGTCAACGGCCTGGATGACTGCTCCATCCTCAGCGTATCTGCCTGCTCTATACAGGATGAAGGCCTTCTAGGTGTCGACATCAGACGTGACGGCAGATCGAGGGAAGGCGAACAGATGTTGGAAGTGAGAATTCTTCTCGATCAAGAGCACTCTCAAGCGTCCATTTGAAGCGGCTTCTTGTTTTTTCGGCAACATTGGTTCCTGTTTCGTACATGTCAGCAGATTAGGACTTTTAATTGCGAGTCGACGCTTGCCAACGTAGGAACGGCCGATCACGACGACGTTTCTGGGAGACATGTCGAGATCCTGTTGTATGAGCGAGTCATGAATGCGGCGAGAGATTATGTCAGAGATGAGCGCTATGCTTTTCATCGATAATGTTCGTGTAGAAAGAATGGATGCTCTAATGCGGATTGGTGGTACGCTTATCTGATTGGAGCAGTCGACCATCGTACAACTCCTCGTACGAGCAAGTGAAGCCGGACATTTCGACGTAACAGATACCGTGGCCAGCTGGGATGTGGCTTGATGAATGTGAATGATTAGGCATGTCCTGTGTACGAATACTCATCCCTCATGAGCCAGCTGTCGATATGTAGGAGAGACACAGCTGCTGTGCATCGCCATGTCCCGCAACGCCTGGAAACCATCTTTATTTTGTGCCGTATCCCGACTCATTTTATCATGATCATACCGTCATCTGAATCCATTAACTCTGATATGCACACCCTTAGAACCCACCAAACGCAAGATCCCCCAGCAACAACCCACCCAACAGCCCACCACCAACACCCAGCCCAATTGGCAACCCATAACCCCCACCATATCCAGACCCATAAGGCCTGCCATACGGCGCAGTCGGACGGGAGTACCTGTCCATCACAATTAGCACACTCGCCGCTCCCCCCACTCGTGAACAAACCTCAAACATACCTGCCGTAAGGACTGTACAACCCGCTCCCATAAGGATTATACCCGTACCCACCCCCATACCCCCCATACCCGCCTGTATATGCAGGCGGCTCGATATACACGTTCTTGCCCTCGCGATCCTTGCCAATCAACTGCGGCTCGCCGGTCTCCGCCGCCTTGGCCATAGCTGCGCGCACATTCTGATGATGCTGATACGCCCTCTCCTCCGCTTCGGCACGCTTCTTCCTCGCCAGCTCCCTCTCCTCATGCGTCGACCCGGTAACCTTATCCTTCAGCTTCCGCCCAAAAGACTTCTTGCCCTTATCCGTCGGGCGGGGCGGGAGCTCCGCAGTGCCGGTGGTGGCATGGTGGTGGGCGTCGTCGTGCGCGTCTTCTTCGTCGGTGTGCGCGGCGATGATGTCTTCTTTGCTCGGCGGGTGGCCGCGGCCGAGGGATTCCTGCTCGATGCGCTCGCGCTCGCTGGAAGAGAGGGTGCGGAGGTAGTCTTCGTCGTCGTAGGGGTGGTGCCAGATGGAGCGGGGAGGCTCTTTGGTGGTGTCGACGAAGAACTGGTGGCCGGTCTGGGGGTCGAAGGTGCGGACCCAGCCTGTGGGGAGAGGGCGCTGCTCGTCCTCCATAGAGCGGCGGTGGGCGGGCGTGGGGCGGGACTCGCTGCTGCTGCCGGGAACGGCTAGGTGGCCGGTGTCTTGGACGTTGGGGCGGGCGGAGGATGATGCGGCATTGTCGGTGCGGCCGGTGGCTTGCGAGTACGAGGGTGGGGCGTCGTCTGGGATTCTTTGGCCGGACATGCTGCGGTGATGGGTCTGGAAGTGTTGCAAGTTGCAAGGTCCGGGATGGGAAGTACCTGAGGGATTGTCGTCGTAGGAGGAACTTCGCCGATAATCACACGCGATGACCACATGCCCACGCGCTTTCACGGCACGTCATCGCTCGGCTTTAACCGGGCTTGAGCACTTGCGCAGGCGAAGCCCTGATTCACAGGAGTATGGCTAACATTCCTATAGAGTATGTCCTCCAAGTCTTGACCTTCTAATGCTTCCAAGAACGTCGAGCTGGTGCACATATTCTACGAGAGCCGAGTGCGAGCAAGCAATCGAGCGACCGGTGTCGTCTCACATAGTCAGCACGTCTCCGAGCTGTCTCACTCGCAGGCCAACACAAGTAAAGACTAGTGGGTGCTTGATCTTGAGGGCTTGATCCGACGTGCTACAGATCCTGCAGTCCGCCACGCAAAGTCGACATCAATCACCACAAAATCCAGCACCCATGGACACGGGCTAGCGGCCATGGATACAATTCGGTTTCCGTAAGATGAGCCAAATGCCCTTCAACACCTCAGATGGCCATCAATGATCTCGCAATTGTGAATAGTATGATCTCAATCCTAATAGGCGCACCAGAAGTCCTGGCCATCGAATTCGCACATGCCTGGGTAGCACCCACAAAAAGTATAGGTCGTTTGAGTGTAGAGCTCTGATTAGTGCTTAGGAGTTGGTTCTGCCTTAGCGCCTACCGCGGGTCTGAGTCTTGACGGAGATAAGTTAGGCACGTAGCAGAGCATTGTATGTGGCTTTAGCAATTGTAATATTGCAGATAGTCAAGCAGTCGTCTTGCAGCATAAGCTCGCTGATAGACGATTCCAACTATTGTGCGGACAAACATAGTAGCAGTACATATACCATTCGACGAACCAGTAGACCGATTGACTGATAACCCGACGGGGATAAGTCTAGAGAAGAGCTGACTGTCGCGATTAATAGGTCTAACATCGTGGGTTGCCTGATCTGACGTATTATGGGTTGACCTGTTGACGCATGTGTATCAACGGTCAATGGATCCAAGCGGTAGATATATCGATTGACTGTTCGAGGGCCCGTAAGCATGCAATAGCTACTTCAACAATCATTAAAGTGTCTTGGACTGACTGTTTGATAGTCGGGCCGCTCGTGCTTGCTCAAGCACCTTGTAGGTGTCCCGCGGTAGGCTCATAGCGGTTGATCAATGGCCTCAAAAATTTCAATCAATCGACCAGCTGCTATGAAGCCGACAAGTTCCAACGGAAGGTCTTGTGGTGCGCGGCGCATGTGCACGCACCTCACCTTGACGTGTGAGCATAGGGACTGCCTTGAATCCAGTTTGGCCTATTATCGCAGCTAGTACGCGCGAAAAGTGTCTCCGGTCGAGCCCCGACACATAGCTTGGCGGAGTGGCGGAGTGCATGCCGTATAGTGCGCTCTAGAGCTGCATTGCCGGTCAGCAAATGTACCGTATCGAGGCCGCACTCCTTGGACGACACTCCAGCATGCATTATGGCAACAATAGATGGTGCATAGCGAGGGGCCATAACTATAGGAAGGATAGGAAGGAGATCTGAAACTTTCTCACACCCAAGTTCATTTTCACTGCAGACCTAAAAGCCGACATAGATTGCCCTCGGTCGAGTTCTCCGCTGCTACGCATCAGTAGCGAGATCCCAAATGTCGATCGAACCGCTTGCAGAAGGAGAGTCGAGAGAGCACCTGATCATCACGCCCAAGCTGATCACCTGGTTAGAGCTGACGCAGCGCCGCCGTGCCAAGGGGGACAGTCGCTAGAGGTGTCTATCTCGGCGAGCAGCATGGTGCCAGCACGAAGAGACAGCTGCTCGCCTATTCTGTTGACAAGCCGGCGACCGCTCGAGACACAGATTCGCCAAGGCCACGAGGTTATCCCATCTTCACGCCGAGACTTCAATAGTGTCATACCTTCCCCTACCAAGCCAGCATGCACTTTTGCCAAATACGCTATTCCACGATTGAGAACGCTCTCGTATGGAAAAGACAAGCCACAGCACATATATCTAGCACTCTGCACCCACATCCAAACACTTCAGACCTCCATCACTGACCTCCACCATAAGACCCCGCCAATTCCAACAACACAATGAAGTCATTCGCACCCCTCGGCCTCTTCGCTTGCCCGTTGGCTCTGGCAGCGGACGTACGTCTTCCCCTCGCCTCACAAAATTCGCTCGCACCTCAAACTTACCACGACCACGCGGAACATAGTCTCTCTGTGAGAAGTCCGGACCAAGCGGCAACAATGGCCACGGGTACTGTCGTGTACCAGGCATGTACCAGTCTTGCGCGCCGGTAAGCTCTCTTTGCGGAAACTCGACGCCAGCGCTCGCAATCGCTAATCGTTGCGGAACAGGCAAACCCTTGCAACACCGAGAGAAATGGGTGTATCTTCGATGCGCAGAGTGTGTGGGTGGAGGCGGAGCGCAAGTGGGAACTGTTCGCGAATTGTAGTTAGATTGCATTCTCCTTCAGAGGGTGGCGCGTGGTAGTGCAGATGCTGAATAGCGGGAGCATGAAGGTGTCACGGTGATGGTTGGCTCGTCAGGCGAGGATTGAGCTGTAATTGTTACATTTTGACTTGCGCCTTCTCTACGATGTCACCGGCTCTCGTAGAGCTACAGCATCCATGGCAAGAGCGGCATCATTTCCTCGCCTTGCGCGCTGAAACGCTCCATGTACAGGCTGCGCGCGTTACAGGCGTGTTGGCGCATGCGCTTGCAGCGTTGTTCTCTCTGCTTTCATCTTACATACCCTCCTACCCGCCAGCGCCCTGTAAACAAAACGTGCCAAGCCAGGGATTTCCAGGAGCTGCCTGCCTATAGGTGTAGGGTAACGAATGTCCCTAGCTTCTTCGACTTCGTCTTATTCTAGCTTCACCACCTCTACCCATATATCTCAACTGACATGGCGTCTATTATCATGATCAATACTATAACATAAGGGGAAGACCTCCGAAAATTGATACTCCGGACGGGAGGATGAGGATTGGAGCTCCGCCCACCTCATGGCTCGGCTTTGACTGGGGCATGAGCACCAGAGCAGTTTGGTACAACTGAAAATACATGTGATGGACAAACTTTGGAAATGTCTTTTGGTCTAGGCGGATAATTCATAAGTCACAAAGGAATCATGAAAACCAAGCTCCTTCCAAAGACCAAGATAGTAGCTTGCAAGTGATGCCTCCTAGTGCATGTGCGTGTCCAGACAAAGTACAGAAGCAAATAAAGTACGTGTACACTAATCCTACACATCCCCGCCCCGCCCACTCAAACCCATCACTTCGCAAACAATTCGAGAAAGTCGTCCATCACTCCCTCTCCACCAACCCCTCCGCACCCGTCCTCTCACTCCCCGCTACGCTCCCCTCTTCGCCACTTCCCCTCCTCACCTTCTCCCGCTCCAACATCAATCTCAATTCCTCGTTCTCCAGCCTCCCCTCCTCCAGCCTCTGTCTCGCACCTCTACGATCCAACAACCTGGCCTCCCGCTCAGCCTTCAGCCGTCGCTCCAGCTCTTTAAGCCTGTGCACCCACCGCTGCTCGCTAGGCTGGATAGGCTGGCTCTGCATCACCATCTGATTAGGCGGTCCGCCGCTGCTAGATCCCGGGGCGCTGAGATTGGGCACGTCATTTGAGGAGCTGGTGGCGCTTCGCTGCAGGGACTCGACGGCGCTGGTGCTTTGGTGGCGGAGCAGAGCGGCGATGGCGCGACCGGGTGAGCTTTGGCTGATAGTGTTACTGCCTCCCGAGTTCATTCGTCGCAAGTGGTCCATCCCGAGTTGTGAATTCTGCTGATGGATCATCTGCTGTGCCATAGGACTGGGGTGCTGCCGATGGAACTTGAGTTCAGACTTCAACAGCTTGACTTCACCCTTCAGCTTGGCAATCTCTTCGCCGCCTTTCACGTTCTTACCGCTGGCATTACGAGCCGCCAGCTGAGGTCGTGCTTCACGTTCAGCTTGCAGCGCTCGTTGCGTGTCCACGACTGCCTTCTCTAGTATTTCCATTTTCTTGACGCGCAGATTGAGATTCTCTTCCAATGTTTGGTAGTCACGCCAGAGTGCCTTCTCGACATTCCGAATGCGCATCTTGAAACTACCAATGAGCGCCTCGATTGTCTTGACGGCAGAAATGACATTACGATTGAACGCCCCCGGATGGTCTTGGATGGCAGGAATCGAGGGAGCTTCTCCATTGACCAAGCCATGATTCCTAGCCCAGTCGGAGCCACACAAGGTAGATAGCCTATTCCACAGCGCCAAGAGCAAAGTGTTGCGCTCATTGAGCTGGTCTTTGTACTGTTGCTCAAGCGAGGCCATCTTTCTCTTGTCTTGGCTGAACGCCGTTTCCAGCTCCAAAACTCGGCTCTGGTACTGCGCCAGCTCCCTCATATGGGTCGCCTGGCCTCGCGAGGCCTTTTCAAATTGATCCAGATCGTGCTTGCGAGACGCCCGCTCCTTGTCCAGAAGATCCGACAGACGTCGACTCTCCAGGCTCGTGCTTTCGAGCAAGCCGTCACGATGCCTGAGCAGGCGATCCTTGTCTGCAGCCTCCATTTTCGACCGATCGAGCTGGTTTGCCGTAGTTTCCAGTTCGCGCTGAACCCTTCCGATCTCAGCAAGGAGGGTCTGTTTAGTTCCGTCCCGCTGGCCGAGCATATTTCTCAAGGCCTGCTCGAGCTCATCAAGTTTCTGCTTCCACGAACTAGCCTCGACCTCCTTTGCGCTCAACGCCCTTCTCAGCTTCCTCACTTCGTCCTTGGTCTTCCCGCTCTCGATATTGAGGTCATCGAGCACCTTTTGCACCTCTTCCTTACTCTTGTTCTCCAAAGTGTCTCTCTGCTGCCTCTCCTCTACAATGGACTCCTCCATCTCCTTCAGCTTTTCCTGCTCATCTTGTATGGTCTGTTGGGCAGCGTTCAGCGCATCCTCCAATTCGCCAATCTTGATCTTGTCACCCTCCTGTTCCTCCCGCAAGAAAGTGATCTCAGATTGGAGAGACTCTTGCGTAATCTCCAGCTTGCGGTTCTTTTGATCTAGCTCCTTACACTTCTGCTCCCACTTCTGAATTTCGTCCTCCGCCTCTGCAAGCTGATGCTCCAGCGTCTGAATGGTGCGTATGTTCGCCTGCTTTTCGTCCTCGAGGTTCATCACGCTTTGCGTGATATCTCTCAACTCTCCTTGCAAGCCCTTGTACCCATCAGTAGTATGCTCAAGCTTCTGCTGCACCTTCTGATGCTTCTTGTGAGCCTCTTCAAGCTCGCCTTCGAGCGTCTGGTTCTCCTGCGTCAACCGATCGATCTCATTGACCGCCTCTTCCTCAAGCTTGTGAAGCTCCTGCTCTTTCTCTTCAAACGCATGCAATGCCTCATCGCGCTCCGTCTGTAGCAATTTCAGGTCCTCAGTCTGCTCATTAAGCTCCGTCTCCATCTGCTCAAAGTCGCCCTCAAGCGCGGCTACGTATTGCAAGTGCGTGTTGTGTGTCCGTTCGAGCTCCTGGTACTTGAGCCTCAATTCAGCATTCTGGTCCCGCAATTGACCTTCCTTCCGTTCCCAGTCCTCGAGCTGCGCTTCTGTAGCCTGCGTGACGTGGGTATGGTCGCTGCCTCGCGATTGAGGTCGTTGATGTGCCCGAGAAATAGATCGCTCGAATATGCTCTCGCCAGCCAGAGACCTTGCTCCGCCGTCGCTCTTACGCGTCAGAAGCTTCAAGTCCTCAATCTCTTGCTGCAGACGCTCACGCTCGCGGTTGCGAGAAGTAAGCATACTAGTCTGAGCACCGAGGTCACGTCGAAGCTCAGCATTCTCGTGCTTCAGGTGCTCCACAAGCGTCGCGGACGAGTCAGTCGCAGAACTATTGAGACCATTGATATGGTCCGAATCAGCCATGCTGTCGTATCCAGTCCCGGGCCTGCTTCGTCGTTTGAGCACCTTATTTGCAGACGGCGAAGCGTTCTCAATCCTCAAAGCTGTGAGTTCCTCGCGCAATTTCCTGATGTCCTCTTCGGCCTGCTCACGACGTCCAGTCTCCGCATTAAGCAGATCCTGCCACATGTCCATAGTCTCCTTCATACCCGCCGTGTCCTCGCCACGCGTGCCAGCCATGCTCCTCATGTGCTCAGCCATCTTGCGCTTCTCCAGCTCTTTAGTCATCACCTCTTCCCTGAGCGTGGTGACTTGATTCTCGGAATGATCGAGCTGTTGCCTCAAATACAAAATCTCCTCATGCATCTCCGCCTGCAACGTGGGGTCGTCATCCTCATCGCGGTCTTCACGACCACCGGCCTTTTGTTGCCTCAGCTCCATCATCGCCTCATCCTGCTCCTGCATCCTTCTCTCCAACTCCCTGATCTTCCTCCGAAGTCCCTGTGTCTCCTTCCGCTCATTCGCCAGGTCCGTCTGGAACTGCACGTTCTTATCGATGAGCACCTTGACACCATCATCCGACCGGGCCTGCAACGCCTGATCCAAGAAATGAATCTTGAGCTTCAACTCAAAGTTCTCCTTGGTCAACTTATCGATCTTGCTATTTTGTTCCTTGAGCGTCAACGTTCTACGAGGCCGCTCTGGGAAGTTGAGACCTAGTCCGCCAGCTGACTGTGGTCGTTCGGGCGAGCGGTTCTTTGCGCGAAAGTCTCTAGCAATCGTTTCTGGAACCCGTATGCTCTCCACCCTCTGAGCCAGTACCGTATCCGTAGGGGCTTGGAAATTGCTGTGGCCGATGTTGGCGCGTGGCGTTTGCAGCCTCTCCTCTTCGACGCCATCCAGACGGCTGCCGAGTCTGCTTAGCGGGACCGTGCCACTAATACCACGGGAGAAGGAGGGAATGCCTTCGCTGTAAGACACGACGCTGCCCAGGCTCGGCATTCGTGAGCCCATACCTGCTCGGCTGGATTCGAGCATGGTACTTCCTGACATGGCGCCGCCGGTTTGCAGCGCGAAATCGCCGGCTTCACTCGAGTAGCCGGATGACAGCGTCGCAGAAGAGATGGATGAATGCTGACTAGGATTGCGGTTGCCCAAAGAGCTCGGTCGCACATTCAGACGGGAAGGTGGCAGCGCGTGAATGCTTCCATTTAAGCTGATAATTGATGGAGCTTCCGAGATGGGCAATGCAACGTTCTCTGGCTGCGGCGAGGAGCCAGGCCGGATCGTGGAACTTTTGGAGGTTGGACGTCCCGCAGAAGTCGGTCTCGAGCCTCCAGAGGCTGTCGAGTGCTGCGCGCGATGGGCAGAGAAATTCCTGGTCACTGTCGCTGTCGAGATGTTGCGCGCATGCCCTCTCTCGGCAGCGGCCGCCGCTGGACTTGAAGGAGACGCTGCCATATCCTCATCTCTTGACGCACTGCCATCATCGTCCTCGCCCTCCTCTTGCTCCTCTGCGTCCGCATCGCTATGCCGCTCAGGCGCAGGCGTTTTGTAAGCACCGGGCGGAGTTTCGGGCTCCTCCTCCTGCTGCTCCGCCCCTCTCTGGTTCTTCTTGGCACTCCGAAACGCAAGGTCCGGCGGCGGTGTATGTCCCGGCTTCCCCAACTCCAGATACGTGTCGTCGGCGCCAAGCCGGCCCTCTTCCTTCGCATGCTGCGCCGCCATGGCATAGTCCGGCAGGAAGCTCGACTCGACGTCCAGGAAATGCCGCCTCATCTCGGCATCCTCCTCGTCGGCCTCGTCGATATCATTGTAGTTGTCGTTGCCGCCGATGTAGTGGCCGGGATGCGGCTGCTGCTTCAAGAAAGTCGGCAAGTCGTCCAACTCGTCGTCGCGCTGCTCGAACAGCCTGTGCTCGGCGTGGCCCGTGTGGTCCATCATCGCGGTGCGGGCACTCCTGCCTCCTGCGCCCTCGACGTGCGCGCGCCCCTCATCAATGCTCTTCTGGCTGCGCCGCTCCAGCTTCTTGGGCTTGCGACGGGTGCGCTCGGGGGAAGGAGCAGCGGGACTGCAGGTGCGACTGTCGTCGCCTCCTGGGCGGGCAGTCGCGTCCGGCGCACTCATTTTGGTTTGCCTTTGGGCGTGCGCTGCGACACCCGGTGGAAAGAGCGTTAGACCGGCATGTGCAACGCCGTTTCCGCGCTTAGCTTGAACGTTGCGATCGTGCTTCCCCTGTTGAGACGCCTCCAGTCAAGCACACCCCCGCGAGTGACCCCACTAGGCTATCGAGAACAATTTCGACGTTATAGCAGTCGCACACGCGTGCATACCGTGATGCTGTTGTTGTTGACAGGTGATCGATGTTTGGATTCGGCTGTTTGCCGGGTTGTCCATGCGAGCGCCAGGAGTCCTGATGATCAACGCCAGGTCCCCGCTGCCCCACGACGCGCTAAGCACATCTAGGGTGACGAGGAACCTTGTCTCCTTTCTGACTGCAGCGTTCACAGTCACACCACCAAGCACGATGAGGGACACGAGGAAGTAGGTACTACTCTGCTCAGAGTCATGCGCTAGGGCACGCGACAGTAGTGGTAGACAAGAAGGCGCTTCTCTACTCAACATCTGCCTTTCGCCCTTGCACCTCCAACGCCCTCGCCATGCCAGCCCTGCTCTTCAATGCCGTCACTCCCTCACCTACAAGTCCCACCGCACCCACTCCCTCTTCGGCGGGATCTCCGGTACAATCCCATCCTTGAAATCCCCAGTCTCCCTCACGTACTCGTACAACTCCTTCAGCACCGCCCCAAGCTCACCCGTATACAACTCAGCTTTGTCCAGCGCATCCTCGCTCTCTCTCTCTGGCGGTCCGTCAGGATGCCAGATCCGCTCTGACGCCTCCTTCTGTTGACCACCAACCACAGTAGTGTATGACACGAACGCGCATGCCGGTCCATCGCCGATCCGTTCCCACGACACCGGCTTGCCCTTGAAGGTCTGAAGTGTGCCCTGTGGTGTTCGTGTTGTGTAGCTCGAAGTGTACAGTCTACCACCCACAAAGTTGCCAGTTGGAGGTCTGTCGCCGCTGGGCTGAGTTCCGTTCACTGGTTGTGGAGTTGAGCCGAAGGGGTGGGTCGATTGAGTGATGCCATTCGCCTGCTGTGCCGGAGCCCCAAATGGTGAAGGTTGGAAAGCGTTACCGCTCGCTTGGTCTTTGGACGCAAAGGGGTTGGGCTTTGCGATGGCGCCCCCACCAGATGCACTAGGCTGTTGCGCTTGACTTTGGCCGACCTGGCCGAAACCGGAAGGTTCAGTGGTATTGCCACTAAAAGAAGTAGTCTGCTGTCCTCCACCAAAAGCTGAAGGCTGTCCAAAACCCGAAGCTGGTTGCGATGGCGCTCCAAACGCTGGCTGCGGTGGTGCACCAAAAGCTGGTTTTTGCTGGCCTAAAGCTGATGGTGCCCCAAATGCACCAGTGCCAGGCTGAGTTGGAGCGCCGAATGCACCAGCGCCAGATTGTGAAGGAGCACCAAACGCAACAGTCCCTGGTTGCGAAGGGGCTCCAAATGCACCAGCACTCGGTTGCGAAGGGGCACCAAATGCACCAGCACCCGGCTGCGACGGGGCACCAAAAGCCGGCTTCTGCTGACCGAGTGCCGATGGTGCTCCAAATGCGCCGGTCCCAGGCTGGGAAGGCGCTCCGAACGCCGGTTTCTGCCCGCCAAACGCTGGCGGGGCTCCAAATGCTGATCCTCCACCAAGTGCCGACGGGGCTCCAAACGCCGACCCGGCTCCAGGTTGTGAAGGTGCCCCAAATGCAGGTTTCACTGCTGCACCAAATGCTGACGGTGCCCCAAAGGATGATGGTTGCGTTGGTGCTCCAAATGCTGGTTTCGCAGCTGCAAATGCTGATGGGGCGCCGAATGCCGAATTGCCTGGTTGAGAAGGTGCGCCAAAGGCTGGCTGCGATGGCTGGCCGAACCCACCCGAGGCCGGTTGTCCGAAGCCGCTTGTGGGTTGCGAAGAAGTCGAGAGACTGTTGCCTGAGCTGCTCGCCTGATCGAGTCGATTAGGGTGGATATTCTCGCCATCAAGCACGTATTTGATGGCTCCATCAAGGTCATTCAGCGCAGTGTTTACCTGCTGATCGGCCTGACGAAATGCATTTGCCTCCAGCTGTACGTAGTCGTTGAATCTCCCAATCTGCTGTGCCAGGTACGCCTGTACTCGGAGCTCCTCGGGACTTTGCTCGATCTCGCCTTCGAGTAATTGTCGTGGAGCGTCCTTGCCCGGACCATATGCCGAGAGCCTCCAGTGCGGTCTCTCACCGTCCTTGCCATCTGACAAGTCTATCCTGATGCTATCTCGAACGAGATGGTATGGTAGTTTGTCATTGTTTGCAGGTCGATCTGTGGGTCTTTGATTAGCCACAGCGCAGCGAAGGTGGCTGTAGGACATGTTGCAATGACGGGTGAGTTTGCGATTCTATGGACAGAGATCGATTTGCGAGCAGCGGTCATCAACTTGCGACGTCACAGGCCACTATTAGGCTACACCTCAGGTAGCGATCAAGGGGAATAACGACTGGCTCGAGCACCACCACTTACATTTGTCCCCACCGCCGAAGCCTCCGGATCTATTCCGATTGCCAAAGCTTTGCGGTGCATTCGAGAGTGCAGAAAATCGATTTCCTGGTTGCTGGTTGCTCCCCGGATGCTCATTTTTGCAGTTGTCTGTGGTGTACTGTTAGCGTGGAGCCCCAGCATATCTGCATGTGATAGAACTACTCGCCTCCAAATCTGCATCGGCCCTGCAGATAGTAATTGCAGACAACCATTGCGCCGGAGGCCAGGGGCAGTCAAAGTGCTATCGGGATGTCATGTTCGAAGTCCAAAATTGTTGACTGTGCCGTTCTTTCAGGTCGAGTAAAAGAACCTGTCAATGCGTTGTTCCGCGTCGAGGGACGAAGCGCGTGTCGTGGGCGTTTGATGGCCACGCTCGAACTTGCTCTCACAAGTCTCACTGGAGATTTCGGCCGCGCATGCGATCAAATTGAGGACACCCGGCTCACCACCTTACGCTTCTCCTATCCGATAGAATGTTTTTCGATTATATGTTTGATGCGAGTTGAAGGAATGTTCATTTTGAGTTTCGCGTGTCCAGTGGTCACCCGAAGCCGATTCGGGAAAGATCAATGACCAGAGAGAGTCGCACGCATTGCACTCAAGGTACCCCCATACGACGGCACCATAGCTCGAAGGACACCAAACCAGTCATTGCAATTGCTGGCCGGCCTTCAGTGTGGTAGAGCGCCCCCGCCGCGCCTGATAAGTCCTGACATCCCGCGCACGCCGTTGTCTTGCTCCACCAACCACAAACACCCTAAGGCCCGACTGCCCTGTGCAAGGCCATATCAGCCAGGACTCGTGCTGTGCGAGGACGGTCCTGAATACCGCAGCATGAGAGAAGTCGAGCATGACTGAGCTACTCTATGCACCCAGTCTCCGTCCTCACTTGCGGCATCTTCCTTGCTGGCTACATTACTGCTCGTTGGGATCTAGTTACTCGATTGTATGAGCTCGCCATATTCGCCTGGGACCACGGCGTCATCGTCAGTAATGCATCGCGTACTTGTCGTGTTCATGCTGATGTAGTGTTAGACACGTGCCACGAAAGGCTTCGGCTTCCTCTCAGTATTCTTCCTCCTGTTCCTCGTTCCCATCGGGCGCATAGCGGTGCGCGAGGCCGAGCTGGTCAGTCCGAGCAGCGTATCTGTGCGCAAGAGACCGATAGCTGATCATACTCAGCATCCGCGAACATTGGACGGCAGCATCAGTGCGCGAGAGCAGCTGCGCCGGAGAGGCTCATTCTAGCAGTCTGCGCGATGGGATTATGACCACGAAGAAACATGGATTGATGCGCATCTTCTGGCCTTCGGATGCGCCAAGAGACGATATACCTGCGGTGCTAGTGGGATGGCGGAACTCAGAACTGGACGTGCTGGTGGTGGGCGTGCTGCAGGGAGTGGATGTTAAGAACGTGGAGCATGCTTTACGTGTGCACTCTCTCTTTCGAGGCAGCCCACACCCTATAGAGCAGATCTTGGAGCGATGTGGAAAGCTGCCATTACAAGTGTTGGGGACCCTCAATGCACCGAGTACCGTCCTGGGCTTCAATCCGAAGCTGGTTTCGGTGCGCTATGGTCGGAGAGACACCGCGCCAAGGATCGACTGCCCTGCGGACGCCGGCGTTGCTATACAGGTGATGATGTTTGACAGGCCGGACCCGAACCGTATGCAGTACCTGTCAATGACACCCATATCTCTGGCCCTTGGCGACAAGCACGGTGCGTACGGCAGCCTGCCACCTTTCGACCAGATCGACAAGGAAGAAGAAGCGGCAAAAAGGAGGAAGCTGAAGTTGGTAGAAAAGCTTAAATTGCATACGGTGATTCGGCATCCAAGGACGCCCAAAGAGCTGGCGTTGCCGACCATCATAAGCCAGATCAATTGCTCTGCCGAGATCGACAATCTGATGCATCGGAACATTGGCCTCGTCGGTGTGCGCATGAAGCGAACGCTTAGTGTCAGCGAGCGAATGGTGGAGTCGGCAACTAACGCTTGGGACACGGTCCTACTTTCGATGAAGCAAGCACTTATACAGAATGTGTGGCCGGTCGCCTCGCAGATATTTATCTTAGTGCTCATGGCCCAGCGCATCATGGCTGAGGGCATTTTGTCCTTGCTGGATTGGCGTCCTCTGCCAAACTCACCAGCGGCGCTCAAGGATGTCTCGGCGACTGCGCAGCAGCTCGATATCCGACTGCAGCAGTTCTGTTACTGGCCAGTGCAGTATTCCACGCTACAGCAGCGTCGGAACAACTGGGAGAGCATCACTAAGAGCCACCCGGAATATATTCGCTTCTACAACAGTCTGTGGCTGGTGGCGAATGATGTGATCATTGGAATAGCGATTGGATCATACATTCTAGAGAACGCCGATACGGTCGCAGCACTAGTTGACGACACCGTCGACAGGTACTCGATCGCGGGACTACAGCGCATGATTACCTGGCTCATGGACTGGCCGGCAGGGTTGAAGCTCAACAACGAGCTTGCCAAATTCCTTGGGGACCTGTTCTTGTGGGTGATCGATTACTGGGATGGTAGTATGATCCAGTTGCGGCCGCTACTCCCACATATCGTACGGCTTATCGGCGTCTCGAGCTTCGCCGGAGCCAGCATGCCCATCAGCCTTTTCTCAGACCTGGTGAGCTTGCTCACCATCCACATTTACTCCTTCTACATCGCCAGTGCGCGGATCTACAATTGGCAGCTCACGATCATCCACTCGCTCTTCCACCTCTTCCGAGGCAAGAAGAGGAATATTCTGCGGAACCGAATCGATAGCTGCGACTATGACCTGGATCAGCTTCTCCTGGGGACCATCCTGTTCACGGTCCTATTCTTCCTCTTGCCCACGGTCGCAGTATTCTATGCGACGTTTGCCGGGGCTCGCATGGGGATTATTGCTCTCAAAGCTGCATTGGACACATGGTTGGCGTGCTTGAACCATTTCCCTCTATTTGCGATCATGTTACGATTGAAGGATTCTCGGCGTATTCCTGGTGGCATTCGTTTTGAACTACAAGATACCCCTTCTGCATCATTGATTATGGCGCGGTCCTCAGCACCGCCAAAATCTAGTGCAAGCCATGCGCACGCTTGCACGCCCACTTCCTACATCAAGCTGAAGGTGAGTGCAAGTCATTAGACCCGAGTTCCAGTTCACTAACACTCTTGCAGTCCGTTCCGCTGCCGCTTTCTCAGACCTTCTCACAGTACGCTCAGCTCGGCCACCGGCTTCGAAAGCATTACCTGTCGCCACGCGTCTTCTGGTGCCTGATCACCGGTCAATTTGTGCCGCCCATCCATCGCAAGAACCTCTATTCACTGCAATATAGCATGCTGCCTGCGCAGCGAGTCAGCATCACCGAGCTCTGGAACCTACTGCACCGTAAGGAGGCTGGTGCCCCGCATGCGAACGGGAATGCGGTGTCGCCAACTCTCAACAAGGGTGCTGGTAAGAAGACAAAAGGGTATTGGTGGAGCAGATAGTCGAATACGAGGCAACAGGGCCATAATGTGTATATAACATAACGGTGTATATGAGCAACGTCCTGACCGTCTAGAACACGTACTAGTGCGAGCCAGGCTCAGCCCGCCAGAACAGCCATGCCAAGGTGACACCGATCTTGAGAGCCACTGCTGTCCAAATCGCTCCTGTCAAACCATACGTCGTATGCGACGACCAAACGCCACCAATGATAGCACCAATAAGCAGCAAAATGGGTGCGGCAGCCCGTCGATTCCTCTCAGGATTCTCCCTCAAGCCCGAAGTAAACAACTTTTGATCACTAAACAAATCACAATAGATACTCGTGAGCACCACACTTGTCAACCCCCCATACTGCAGCACTCGACTCGTCACTGCCTGGCCCGCACTCTGAAACGCAATCAACGCCAACGGCACACCGACCCAGACCGTCACCGGCCCTTCCGAACCTTTCGCCGAAGGACCAAATGTTATCATGACGGCGGCGATGATCATGAGGAGGGTCTGCAGGGTGTAGGAGGAGAGCATGACCCAGCGTTTGCGGGCGCCGAGGTGCCGGTGATAGGCGCTGAAGAAGGCGCTGCCGGCGCAGAAGCACGAGACGGAGATGAGGGAGCGGATCCAGCGGGTTGAGGCGTTTGGGGCCGCGAGGCCGAGGCCCACGTAGACGGTGTTGCCTGGGAGATGTTAGAGAGGTGGTTTTTGAGGGTTTGGGTCACAGGCCTTACCGGTTTGCATGCTCACGAAGCTGCCGTAGGCTTGTGTGCTGCTGCTGTCGAGGAGGCCGGTGATGATGTAACAGGCTAGGAGGACCAGGTAGCCCCAGGTTTTGTCGATGTTGGTGGTAAGGTGGTGTTTGAGGCGATGGCTGAAGGTTTCTTGGTCTTTGTTGAGTAGCGTTGCTCGTTCCTGGTCTGCTGGGTCTATCAAGCCGTTCACATGGTTTCGATCATTGTTGCTGAGAGTGCCGTATGAGGGGGCCATTTTCTGTTTGCGATTGACCACGAAATGTGGGTGGTGGTCGTGTGATTGGCTCTTCTTTGGTGCGGGTACATGTATTGATCGGCTGTTCAACCTGGAATCGTTCAAAGTGGAGCTTCCAGCTTGCAGTATCTACTACCTAGGGGAGGAGAAGTGCACAGTGCTAGGAGTATTCTCGAAAGCCTTTTCTCTTTGCGTTATATGCAATCAATCCACCAGCCCAACGCGGGAGACTTTTCGTTCCAGTCACGTACGGCAAGCAGTATTTCCAGAGGCAAGGCGACCCAACGCTGCGATATAGCCTGGTGGTGTGTTGTGCTGTCCAGTCTGCGACAGGATTCTCAATCCATCGTGAAATTGTGACGTGCCGGCCGGAAGGCAGAATAGCGTGTGGACCTTACCAGGTACACCGGGTTGATGCTTTGCGATGACGCCACGGCAGCGTGTCCGAGGTCCGTCAAATGTACGCTAGGTATTGTCAATGCCATCGTCAACTTCATACTCCGACACGCCGGAATTAATTAGCCAAGATCAACCTCGGGCCTGCATCTGAGCAAAGGTTGGTATCAGAGTGAGCTAAGCCTACCTCTCACACTACGACCATGCATAGCGCAGTGGGTCTAGCGTCGCTCCTGCTGCTTGCAGTACCAAGCTTGGCAGCACCATTCAAGCAACATCCATTGGGGATTCATCACAATCCTTACACACGAGACCACCAGGATCCCTACGACAGGAAGGTCGATGCGGTTGGACGCAAGCTCCAGCCCGAACCATTCGTAAGCACCAATCGCTCCACCACGAATATGGTCAGACCGCTGATACAGTTTGCAGCGCAATGGCAAAGGTACAGATATGCTCGGGCCTCGTAACAGAGACCGCGAAAGGCAAGACCCGGATATGATTCGCCCACCAAGTACTGACCATGGGGCAATGCTCAACATGAAATGGTCGGTTGTCAGATCTCAGCGCACATGTATCACAGCTGACCAGCACGGGTGTACAGGAGTTTCGCAGACTCACATGTCCGCATCGAGGAGGGTGGCTGGACCAGACAGACCACCATTCGTGAGCTGCCTAGCTCCAAGGAGATTGCTGGAGTTAACATGCGCCTCGATGAGGGCGTCATCCGTGAGCTCCATTGGCACAAAGAAGCTGAGTGGGCTTACGTTCTGTCCGGAAGTGTTCGCGTAACAGCCCTCGACACTGAGGGTGGTTCGTTCATCGACGACCTCTCGGAGGGCGACCTCTGGTACTTCCCGTCGGGACATCCACATTCTCTTCAAGGCCTCTCTCCAAATGGCACAGAATTCCTCCTCATCTTTGACGACGGCAACTTCTCAGAAGAAAGCACATTCTTGCTTACGGATTGGCTTGCACATACACCAAAAGCGGTGGTCTCAGAGAAC
Source organism: Teratosphaeria nubilosa (assembly GCA_010093825.1). Taxonomy (NCBI): domain Eukaryota; kingdom Fungi; phylum Ascomycota; class Dothideomycetes; order Mycosphaerellales; family Teratosphaeriaceae; genus Teratosphaeria; species Teratosphaeria nubilosa. The sequence goes on from ML995822.1 coordinate 92,608, forward strand.
TTCCGCATGAATCCTGAGTTATTCAAGGCTTTGCCCAAGTCTGAAAAGTACATCTTCCAGGGTGAACTCCCCGACAGCATCGACAGGGAAAAGCCAAAAGCATTTAAGCGGTCGAAGCTTAATTTCACGCATAGGATGCTGAACCAGACCGCCAAAGAGTCATCCGGAGGCCGCGTCAGAATCACTGATAGCCGCAACTTCCCCATCTCCAAGACTGTCGCTGCAGGGCATCTGGAGATCGATCCTGGGGCCATGAGGGAGATGCACTGGCACCCAAATGCGGACGAATGGAGCTACTTCATTAAAGGTCGTGCTCGCGTGACGATCTTTGCAGCTGAAGGCACGGCTCGGACTTTCGACTACACTGCTGGGGATGTCGGAGTGGTACCGCGCAATCATGGACACTTCATTGAGAACTTGTCGGAAGATGAGCCGCTCGAAGTCCTGGAGATCTTCAGAGCAGACAAGTTCCAGGACTTCAGCTTGTTCCAGTGGATGGGTGAGACGCCGCAGCGACTTGTCAAAGACCACCTTTTCCAGCAGAACCCGGAGATTGGCGAAAGATTTGTTAAAGCTGTTGAGAGCGCCGAGAAGGACAACATTAAGGAGCCGTACTACAAGTCTCCCGAACATGATGCTTACGAGTTGTGAATGAAAGGGTGGCGTAGCAGTACCAAATACTCCATTACAGCACGTAGACATCGAAGCTGAAGACGACCACTTGAGGCAGTCAAATTAGTATCGGAATAGGACATCGATCCTTACAATGCGGCTGAAAAGCATGTGCAGCATACTGACATGCAAAAATATTCTATTGGGATATCTCGTAATCATAACCGCTTGCACAAAGGCTTCGCGAAGACACTAACACTATACATGGCTTTTGCCAAAACCGGACCTAACTACCCTGTGCCAGCCTATCTGCCACCGATCTGGCCCTTGGGGATTGGCTGGACCCAGCAGACGCAGAGATTAATTGCCATCACAATGACACCAATGATCCAGGTCGACTTGCCATAGGCGCCGACATAACGGAAGATGATCGCAAAGACGATGCCTCCAAGATTACCCATGCCGCCTGTGAACCCAGACACAACACCGTTAGCGTACGGATGAACGTGCGGAACCAGGGAGAAGACCAAGCCATTGCCGCCTTCGAGGAAGAACGCGACACCCACACCAATCAACAACACAAGCTGGTGCAGATCCTTGGAATCGGTAACGCCGGTTGCAACCAAGAATGCCCCGGTAATCAGGCCATAGGTGTGCAGCAGTATCTTCTTCGACCAGACACTTCCTGTACGGTTATAGGCAATGTCGCCAACGAGACCACCGAGTGGGCGGCAGACAACGTTCATGAGACCGAACATCGCAGCCCAGTTTCCTGACTCTTGCAGACCAAGCTTCAAGTTCAACGTATACCAAGTGCCAAGGATACTGTTGACGCTGAGCTCCGCGCCGAAAGTACAGAAGTAGACAGCACCGCAAACGAGTGTCTGAGGGGATGCCATGACCTTGATGACTTCCATGAACGAAGGCTTCTGGATGACCTCGCCGCGAGCAGTGTCGAGCGTCTGCTGCTCGCCCATCTGGTGCTCCTGGTCACCGAAGACGCCACGAGTGTTGTCAAGCTTCTTCTCTTCGTCGGAGAGCGCGGATGGCGAGTCCGTGCCGAACTCAGACTTCTTCTCCTCAGTGACTGATCCAGGGACGTTGACGACGGTACCGTGGACCTCGTGCTGGCGAAGGTTGTTCTCAGCTGCTTGTGTGCGCTCGGACCACTTGCCGGTGGGAGTGTCGGGGCACAGGAGCACAAGTGTGATGGCCGAGAATACGATGAGGATACCTGGGACGACGAAAGCGACTCTCCAAGCCACGTGAGGAGTAAGACCATCACCGACCAGGGACCTGTAGATAGCGGGCATGGCGAAGTAGGTGATACCACCACCAGCGTTACCAAGACCAGCGGTCAGGGAGTTGGCAGTGCCGACGATGTTCTTGTCGTAGAAGCCGGTTGTCCATACTTGGCATGGCACGAAGCTGCCACCCAGGATACCGATAAAGAATCGAAGTGCGTACAGCTCGTGGACGTTGTAGGCGGTTCCTGCGAGGAAAGTCGGGATAGCACCAACCAGCAAGCATGTGGCGAAAGTGTAACGAGGACCGAATCGATCGCAGGCTGGTCCCGCGACGAGACGGACGAGCAGTGTTGCGACCAGACCGATGATGTTGGAGTTTGAGATTTGGGCCTTGGTGAGTTTAAGATCCTTCTTGATGACATCGTTGAGGAGCGGTGGAAAGGCGTACCTGTTGTGAGGTTAGCAACGGTATGGCCAGGCGGCAGGTCAGGGATGACATACCAACTCCAGAATGCTATCATGAAACCAAACCAACTGAAGAAGAATACTCGGCCATAGACGTTGATCGGGTTAAGCAAGGGCACAGATCGCGCCTTCTTGTTGATAGGGTTGACTTCTGGAGCCGTCCAGAGAGTGGATGGTTTGAAGCCCATGGTGGTTGCTGCAGCCTGTGGGGAGACCGGGGTTGTGATGATAATGAAACGGCGTATCACTAGCCTCGCGTCCCTGCTGTCGAGAGTCTACAGCGTTTGAAACGAGACCTGGTTGATAGGGGAACAACGTGGCCTTCGCGCGGGAAGTTGATATAGCACAATCGATGATCTGCATTTCAGAGTGCGAACTCTCTGAACCATTAATACTCTACATCTACGTTGACGTCTCTGTGCATCTCCGGCAGCCAAGCACATGCAACGACCAAGTTCACCGTAAACGCAGAAACAAATCCGCGGATCCTCCCTAGTGGGGATCTAGGGAACCGAGGGCTATCGATCTCATTCGAAGTCGAGACACCCATGGGTGAGGGCCAGCTTGGCCCGGGCTCTGGGCTCTGATAAGGACGCGGCGCCTGCACAGGACCACAAGATTCCGTGCTGCAGATATGCGTCGATACACGCGTTGAGGTGGCTTAGAAGTTGGATCGTTTGTGTCTGCTATTGGCATCTGGATTCCGCTGTGGAAGATCGAGGCGTTTTCTTGCTTTTCTGAACTTGTAGGGCGAAGTATGTCATCCCCTGCATGCTCAGCGGATTTATGCGTTGGGGGCACGAGAGGATCTTGCTATCGCAGCAGGATGATCCCGTTGGCAATGGGAGGCTCTAGCTGACCGAGCTTTCCGTAGTAAAAAGGCAATTCCTAATTGGTTGAAAGCCCTACACGTTTTGGACCGGGAGCACAGCGCAAGACCTGGCCAAACGCTGCAACGATTTCAGGGCTTACCTTATCTCTGGTTGAAGATAAGCTCTTTCCCAAAGCGGAATTCTTGCAGGAGACTAATAAGCAACCGGCGACGACCCATATTATTTCCTACCTATTAGCCCACGACATCCAGCAGCAATGCTCTCCTGAGCTCCTGCGTCATTCTCCGCGGTTGGATTTCGTTTCTTGGAGACGCGTGGTGAGAGAGCTGAGAAGACGTGTCTGGACTCAGCGCCTTCTTGGATTTACTGCATTCTTCGTCGACTCCGCGGTCCTACGGACACGTCGTTCTGGCTGGGCAGTGTGTTGGCCAAGTGGTTGCTTCTGGCTGCCGCGCGATGGGGCTGTCCTTGCTGCCACGGGCGAGCGAAAGGTTCGAGGCTTTGGTCCTTGATGTGAGGCCGACTTTGGCTTCGAGCAGTTCCGAAGACCGCCGCTTTATCGCGACCAGTCAGAGCATGTCTGGCAGCGTTACTCATCATATTTGGATGGCATCTACTGACACATGACTGCGGAATACCGTACGCCTTGTGGCTACTCTGTATGCTGATGCCATCCAGGCTTGCCAGGCCAGTGGCTTGAGGGACCCGGCGGCAGGAGTTGTTGACCAGGACCAGCAGCGAAGCATCAACCCCAAACTATCACGCACCGAGCGCTCCGGTGCAGGCTTCAGTCATGGTCGAGGCCTGCCGACAACGAATCATGTTGGAACACCTTGGTCGTACGGCAACTTCGTGTTCGTTCGCAGACTCCAGCAGTTCTTTGAGAAAGGTCTTCGGAAAACAGACTGGTCGGAGCGAAGCTGGCTCATGAAGCATACCAAATGCTTGCGAACTATCGGACACGCTCCTATTATGTCAAAATCTGGCGCGCGGCAACGCCACTGCGGCGCGTTCCTGATACTCATGCCCGTTGCGCTCCCGTTGAAAGATGTCTACGAGCGCATTCTGTTCGAGGTGTCAAGTTTGCCTGTTGATCAGGTTCGACACCTAGATTCTGGTCTCGAACAGTGTGTAGGGATTTCGGTAGGTGCTGCAACTGCATTCCGCGATGCAATCTAAGGCCAGTATGTTTCCATTCCTCACTAGCTCGGTATGGACGACCACGCGGCTATGTGTTGACATGCCGTTGTGTATACTGTGTTCAGTACTGCACCATTCGCAAGACTCGTTACCAGCCCACTGTTGTCAGTCCTTTCTTACTGGAATAATTCATTGTAGCACAGGAGCGGAGCCAGCAGTATAGTCAATACAGATTCACCACGGTCTGGCCGATATATGGGAAGGATGCGAATGCATGGCGCGACCGCCTTGGCGCTGGCCTCAGCAGGCCTTTTCAGCAGCGTCTCAGGTCAAGTGGTCACGGTGACAGAATACGCAACATGCAGCGCTGTATACACGTCTGGCTCTCAGACTGTCACGGTCATCCAATCCACTGCCACCGTTGGACCGACGCCTCTCAGTGACGCCAGCGCGAACAGTGGCACACCTTTCGTACTCGCGGTCAATACCGGAACTTCATCGAGGAAGCGACAGGCTACAACAGCGTGGGTGGCAGAGAATGGTAATATGACAACGAATGGCACAGAAGCTGCTGTGTTCATCATCACAAATGGCAATCTCAGCTCGAGAGCCGGGATCGTTTCAACATCGCAGGGCGTGAACTTCAATGTCTTCGCGGCCGCACCAGCAGTCGGTAACATCAGTCTCACTTTCAGCATCTCCAACGGAGCACTCCGCTGGGTCAACTCGGCTTTCGACGGCGGCTCTGCGACTTTCTACAAGACTCCAGCCGATCTGGTAGAAGGCGCAGAAGTCCTTGCCAGATTCGCTGGGGCCATCGAATCAAGCTGGGCCGCGGTCTTGTTGACGGCGGAATCTGGTAAGCTGGGCACAGGACCAATTTGAAAGCGACATTGGCTGACCTGTACAGCATCCTCGGCGCTAGCTGTTAGTTCCGCAAATGCCACCCAGTCGACCTCTGTGGCGACGAACATTATTGTGAGCAGCACGTCAATCACGAACGGCGCGAGCGGCTCCGCGAGCTCTGGTATAGTCGGCGTGACGACGACGAACTCGAATGGAGCGACTATTGTCACTAGTCTGGCCGGCTCCTCCAGCTCATCGACCCGCGGATCTCCCGGCGTTGTTCTAAGCATGCCGCCCAGCTCTTACGGCACCAGCGTCGTCCCGGTTAATGTCAGCACCAGTTCATCGTCCTCATCAGCCCTGCCGACGATCTCGACGCCTGGGCAGCCGCTGGGTCCTAGCCAGATTTCTATTGTGGCGAATGTTTCTTCGAGCGCCACGCCAGCCTTATCTACGAGCGGCAGTGGGACTTTTACCTTCACTCCTACACCGAGCACGTCTTTATCGGGATCTGTATCGCCTTCACTGTCGGTTTCTGGAAGCGTTACCTACACGCTCAGCTCAGCTAGCAGTACAGGAATCGCATCGACCAACTCCTCCACGGCCAGCAGTACGGCTTCTATCACTTCGACTTCAGTCCCGTTTTCGATCTCAGCGTCAAGCTCCAGCGGTACAACATCGAGCTCGTCCTCGTCCGCAACAGGATCTACCAGTGGCCCCACCTCGCGCAGCTCGTCTTCATCACTGACCCTCTCCTCCAGCAGCGCCCCAACCACAGCCTCACCCACCAGCACACCACCAATTCCATCCTCAACCTCACTCACCACCCCAACCCTAACCCCCTCCACAACAACCATAACCGCAACCTCCACCTCAACAACCACAACCTCCATCCTCATCCCCTCCACCCGCTCCACCACATCCTCCTACCTCACCCTCGCCACCCCGACCGCCTGCGCCTTCGGCGACCCCGCCACCACCGACCAAGACGACTCCTTCTGCGCCATCCCCCTCCCCTTCACCCTAAACCTCTACGCCAAATCCGACACCACCCTCTATGCCTCCACCAACGGCTACCTCTCCATCCTCAACGGCTCGCAGCAGTACCAGGTCACCACCCTCCCCGATTCCCACATCCCCGCCAACACCATCGCGCCGTTATTCGAGGACTTGTATATCTACGCCAACGCGACGCCTGCGCAGGGCATATTTTACCAGTTCGATAGCAGTGGCGTGAATGGGACGGTGGAGTACTATGTCGGCTCTGCGGCGGGCGGCTGGAACGGCAGCGTCTATCATTTCGCCGTGGGGTATAGTACGGCTAGTGCGGGGAGGTTCGTGGTCAGATACTTTAGTGTTCCGGACAGTGGGGCTAATGCTGCGGTCGGGGTTCAAGGAGGTGAGTTTTTCGAGCTGTCGAAACTTGGAGATTTTGGGCTGACGTGGTGTTTTTTCTTCGCAGTGGCTTCTTCAGGGCAGGAAGTGGCGTATACGTATAGTTACCGGGAGGCGAATATTGTGGCGAACCTGACGTTGACGTGCGATACGTCGAGTGGATCGGGGAGCTGTGTTGCGTCGTGATTGGTTGATGATTGTCATGATGTACGGGCATTTTCTTTTCATCGGAAGCAGGGCGCGAGAGGAGTCGCGCTTCATAATTATACGGTACATAGCCTGGACTTCATTTCAACCGGGCAATCCTCCTCTCGCCATTTTCCTGGCCCGTTGATCCCGTCTATTGTGGTTTGCTCGGCTGCCTTTATTCGCTTCTTTCCTCCTCTGCGCGTTGGCCGTGCTCTGCTCGCCAGAAGGTCCGTCTACGCTGCCACTGCCGCCTCGGCCGCCTCGTCCGCGACCGCGACCGCCTCGACCTCTTCCACCTCTACCTCGGAAGCCGCCCCCTTGCTGCGGAGCGTCGGAGTCGTCATCAGTCGTGCCGCCGGCCGGGGCTCGGTAGGCTGTGCTCGGCAGTTCTGTCTGTTGACCACTGAACGCGCGCTCGCCGAATTGCCGCTCGAGTCTTTGAAGGCGTTTGGGATCGCGTTGGAGCATGATGGCCCAGCCTTCGATGGCTTCGTCTGTCATGCCTGTTCCCTGCTTGATAGCTTGTCTGGCTTGGCCCTTTCTGATGTCGAATGTTCTTCCAAACAGCTCGGGTGATGATTTGTATGTCGAAAAGAGCGCCATGTCGTTTTCCTCCTGCGTGACTCTTGCATTAGGACCTGGTTCGCCGTCTGGGTGTGCAGAATCGATTGTGCCGCCGACATCTTCGACGTCGTAGGTGTCATCCCTCTCGTCGTCGTCGGAGTCGAAAGCTGCAAGTGCGGACAGGATGGCTGCTTTGTTAGGCCGGCCGGATTCTGTTCGGTCTGCCTTTCCGATGTGGAGACGTGAGGTATCCGCTACCAGTATGTCGTCGTCGTCAAAGACGTTTCTGCGATCGGGGACGAAAGGCTCCAGTGGTGGTGTTGGGCGTGGTGGCAAGTGCTCGACTGCATCGTGTGCGTCTGTGTCCGAGACTGGTGCCTGCTCGGTGCGATCTAGCGACTGAAGATGCGGTGGCAACGAGTCGTCCAAGAGATGAGCTGTGACCTGCTCGACATTGTCTCCATACTCGTCGAACAGCTTGAGAATGAAGCCCGATCCAAGATCAGGAAACAAATCCTGTATTTGAGTGACAAGACTCATTCGATGGACATGAAAGTCACGATCCACGCCAGACGCTTTCCCTTTGCCTTTGTTCTTTTTTGGTCCAAAAGCTTTTCTACTCCTTGCGATGCTGGGCATGCGATATGATTCGAGCTGGTCGAGGAGCTTGATGAGTCTGTCTGCGGCCTTGCCGTCCGCCGCTCGGCGTAGCTTGACTAGCAGCGGCGTGTTCGTGATTAAATCTGCTAAGAGGGGAGGAAAGGTCTTGACTTGGTCTGCTTGAGACTTGAGACTGTACAGAGAGTCGGACAGGGTGGAGAAGTTGGGACGTTCCAGCTTGACTAGAGCTACTAGACTCAAGTACGCGAAGCCTGAAAATGCTTTTCGGGGTTCTGATTCTGGCAGCTTGACATATGCGTCTGCCAATGAGTCAAGAACATCGGATCCAGTTGCAAAAAAGGCTCCAGCATCAGGAGAGGCTCGAACGACGGGAGCCAAATCAGCCAAGGCACGCAAGCCAGAGACGGGCTGCGATGATTCAAGCACCTTGATTATGGCATCTTTCCGTTTCGACAGGATTGACTCCAGATCGGCGCGTCGATGCTGCCAAATGGCGCCCAGGATACGTCCGAGTGTGTTTGGACTTTTGACGTGTGCCCGGCAGAAGTCCGCCAGAAATTCAATGTTCGTGAGCCATGCTGGCGGTTTGCCCTCTGAGCTAGCTCGTTCGAGCAAGGAGAAGCATAGCTTTCTCAGATTCAGCGCCTTGGAGCTGCTTAATGTGTTGTCTGAAGGTGTGAGAGTTGCCACTTCTTGGTAGAATGACGGTAGGAAGGAGTGTAATGATCTGTCGTCGCCAGCTACCTCTGCGAATTCTCCTGAGGGTAGTCGTAGATACAGCTCCGTCAGCGTGAGCCAAGCATCCAGACACGCTTCCCATTCTTCAGGTGCCAGACTCAGCCGGATGTTTGCAGGTGGTGACGGTGCAAGCGGCGGCAGAGATGTGGCCATCGTCGTATATCACTGCCAAGAGACTGTAATTACGCAGTCTGGCAAATACATGTATGTTTTGACTGTTTCGCTCGTGTTTCAGAGCAATGACGCTTGCATGTGATTCTGCTCAGGGTCGGAGCAAGTTCGGGCACCGACTCTTGGCGAAGCGCACACCTCCAAGTTTGCGCTCGCGGCGACAACCAAAAGATCTCTCTCCTGCACCGATCATCACTTTGCCGAGCCACAGCGTGACCGAGGTACGCGACACTTGCTCCTCCCGCAGACAGCGACTCGGACGATACTAACCTCGCCACAGTCGTGATCGGACTTTCCGCCTACAACACCACCACCAACATGTCGTACCAAGACGCAAAGAAAGGCGGGCTCGACGCCCCCAAGATCCACAAGATCCGCATCACGCTCACCTCGCGCAAGGTGGCGTCGCTGGAGAAGGTGTGCTCGGAGCTGATCGAGCGCGCCAAGAGCAAGGACCTGCGCGTCAAGGGCCCGGTGCGCCTGCCCACCAAGAACCTCAAGATCTCCACCCGCAAGACGCCCTGCGGTGAGGGCTCCAAGACTTGGGACATGTACGAGATGAGGTATGTCATGTTGTGTCCTCTTCGAATGACCTTATGGGGGAGAGGGAGGAAGTGCTAATAGACGCGGAACAGGATCCACAAGCGTCTGATTGACTTGAACGCCCCGACGGAGGTCGTCAAGCAGATCATCATCAATATTGAGGCTGGCGTGGAGGTCGAGGTCACTATTGCTGCTTAAGCGTGGTGAGGCGTCTGCACAGAGAGTGGACTGGAGGCGGGAAGTATGGGGCTGGCTACGATCGTGTAGATGGGTAGCCTGACAATACGGAAAGCCGACCGCTCAAGTTATTATTCTCACAGAGTGACACGATTTACTGTCACTATAATGACATTTTCATGGATTGCATAGCTTGGTGTTGGGTCAACCACTAAACCCTCCACTCCCACTCCCCCCATCCTCATCCTCCTGCCCAACCATCTCCCCAACCAAAAACACCTTCTCCATAGCCTCCCCAAACAACTCAGGACCCCAGACCTCATCCTCCCTCCCCTTCCCCTTACGACTCAACTTCCTGCCCTTACCCTCACTGTACGTGTCGAAGAACTCCTCGTAACCCATCACAACCTGATCTCTCACAGCCGCCACCAACGTCTCACGCGTCCGCGCATCTTCGAGGAATTCCTCGAGCTTCGCGCGTAAGGAGGGGACATCTTTCTCTGCCAAGCCGCGGACGGTGCGCACGGCTTTCAGGGCATCGAAGGCTTCTTTTGCTTTAGCCTGGGAGACGGTGTTGGCTTCGATTGGCGCGGTTATATGTGCCGAGTATCCGTTTACGAAGTCGTTGATGACTGTTCGTAAACGGCCGTCGAGTTCAGCTTTCGCATCGAGCATATTCTCGACAACTTTAGGCAAGAGTCCACCTCCTACAGCTCCACCAACAAGTCGGACCCACGAAGCGGGATTCCAGAGACTGCCGCGGTCACGGAGTTCGTAGAAAGTGTTCGTGATGGAGGAGAAGTCAAAGTCGACTTCAGGCGGACTGAACTCGATGTCGAAGGCTACGATCTGCTGTTTCAGATGCAGGAGGTGCGTGATGAGGAAGAGCTGGCCATCTTGTGGAGCCTTCTTCGATGCGATCTGTTGACTGGCGGTAAGGAGGGATTGGATAGTAGAGTGCACGATACGATGCGCTAGGTCGTCGAATACGATGCTGTTGACCAGGCGGTAGATGCGACGGAGGAGCCAGATGGCTTTGGGTAGGGTGGGGTACCATTGCTGGCTTGCTGATCTGTTGCGATCGACTGTGAAGTGCTTGCTGAACATGCTTTCCGTGTCGTCAGCTTCTTCGTCCGGTGTCCTTGGGACTGGAGTCGCTGGTGTCAATGGCACCGGGTCTCGAGTGCCGGACAAAACTGGTCCCTTCTTCGCGCCATTGGCCGCTGTGCGATGCTTGGGCCAGTCTAGATCTTCGGGTTTCGGTTTGTAGTTCTCGATACCATCGCGAAGAGCCGTGATCGCTAGGAAAACCAGTCTGGTTTGCGCATCCTCCAGTGCCGGCTGAGCGAGACCGGCAAAGTTCAATTTCCGCGTCATCACAGATCTGCTGTTGCCAACTGGGCTGATGATAGCTGAGTCGTCATCGTCCGAGTCCGAATCGAGGTCCATGTATCTTCCCTGTATTGTAGAGCAGAGTTCGCAAAGCTTTTCCAGTTTCGTCTCATGTATCACCTTGGGCCGAAGATAGTCGTACATGGGCTCCATTAGACTCTCCAGGAAGTCGTAGAGTGCACCGTCAGTCTCGAACCATTCAAACCAGAGGTCATGCTCATCTAGGCAAATGCCACGCATGAAGCTGAGACCAGCTTTTGCAAAGACTAGAACGTCTGCTTGCTGTGGCATGGTGTTGAGCTCGGCCATTTTCTTGGCAACCAGAGGTAACATCAGTCTGCCTCGAGTGGCAGCATAGGATTGGTAAAGCTCACGCAGCAAGCTCGAATATTCTGGCTCACGGTTGGCATCAACGTCTTCAGGTGTGGGTACGGCTCGCTTCTGTATTTCAAGACCAAGCGCTTTGAGTTCGGGGGCGGGTACTCTGAATTTGGCGTACAGCAACGCAGAATGCGTCGTCTCCTTCAGCTGCTCTCCTTGTATGCGCCTGCTGATGTCGGCGGCGATGTCTGCGAGTGATTTGGTGAAGTGGTGGCGAATCAGAGTCAAAGCTCGTGTGAGCAGTAATCTGTAGCGACTCCGGTAAGTCGCGGATTCGCTATGCTGCGGATGCGAATCCATGTACTCCAGACAGTCGTCGAGATTGGCGAGCATTTCGGTGAAGTCGCTGCCCTTGACGAGATTGGCTGCTCCAGGTGCGTTCAGGCGACGGGTCATTGGCTCCAAATAGGCATAGTAGCGTGCGTTCTGATCGATCGAGTCCGCGAGAGAACTGAGTCGCCGCTGCTCGCTTATAAGTGACTCGCATTGTTGCCGGAAAGCGTCTGTCTGGGCCTCGACTGCCTGGAAAGAGTTCGACAGTGTCGAGAGGACCTTCAAGGTGTCTGTAGTGGATGATACTAGATTATCCAGATGTGACGTTGCCAGCTCGAGCTGGTCACAATAAGCCTGATATCTGCCATGGCTCTCGTCCAACAGTTGTGCCTCATGGGCGCCGAACTCTTCATCAAAGTCTAGCAGATCACGACTATTCCCATCATTCACCCGCAGCCTGTCCAAACTCTTCTGCCTTGCCAGCGCCTGTTCTTTGGAGTGGTGGGCTGTCACCACATCGTAGAAGTCACTATAGCTTTGGGCTCTCCTCGCGACGGTAGATTTGGGCGGACCGCGCCATGGATTGTCATTGTCACGGTCGTCATCTTCAGCTATGGCTTCTACAGCCACATCAGCCTTCTCTTCGGCCTGGCAACATGATCAGAATTGCCATACAGCAAAGCCACAGGACAGCTTACAGGTTGCTGGAGTAACGACGGCCTTCCCTTGTGGTTTTGAGGCTTCTCTTTGGTCACCACAGAAGACGTTGTGAACGAATGAAACCATGCATCGTCCATCTTGAACTACTCCAAAGCTCCATGCTATGCTGCGACTTGTAGCAACGTACATAGGTCTACGGCATCGGGCATCCCTACGAACCACGGGAAGAACCGCCAACAACCCAAGCTTTGACCAGGTCTTAACATTCAATTAGAGTTCAATTAGTGCTCGACACCTTGTTTCACTCTTCGACTTCACCTCTTCTCCTTCACCAAATCCACCCTCAACTCATAGCCGACTTCTCTGACGATGCTATCAACTCAATTGCCGCCTTCTATCTCTATGTCCGAACGACTTACCGTCCTTGAATGCGCCAAGACATCGCGTGCGACACCGGCTACTGGTTGAAGCACCCACATATTCATCTCAACCTGGCACTCGAATTGCGGCGTTGCTATTGGTGGACACTGTGGATAGGGACCCTTAGAGTCTCTCAATACGGCAGCTGGGAGAGGACAATGCAGCAATGTCCGAGTTCGCAATACGCAGTGTGTGCTGCCAGCTGGTGTTACACAAACCGCAACGCTACTCAATTTCCCGCATGCCATTGCTCGTCTGTTGCTCTCTTTTGCGCGAAGAGATACGCTGTCGCTCCACCGCAATCAGTATGCAGGCTCGGTGGCGTCAAGCTCGACCTCGTCAGCAGAAAGCTAAGCGCGAAATCGCGGCACGCCACGCTTACTTCGGATCGCTATCCGCGGGAACCAGGACTGGCGCTTCTTCCTTCCAGACGCTCGGCAATCGAGCGCTGTAGTCAAAACGCGCCACATTCTGCTCTCCCGATGCGAACATCTCAAATCAAACATGCCTTTCTGGAGTTGGTGATGTGATGTATTTCGATATAAGTAAACTCGATATCTGGAAGAGATCGCCATACACTGTCAGATCCATATAACTTCTTTCAATCCCTGTACCACGTGAACATGTGGGCACGGCCAATTTCATGACTCACTGCGATCTCCAACGCTCTTGCAGGTTCGCAGCGCGCTGCTGCGAAAGACTGCTTCCCTGGGTCCTAATCGTCCTATCGCTGGCCGTGTGCCAATTTCTTGATGAGTCCCACAAGGGTCTTTTGAACGGTTCAATGCACTGCCTGCTTGCATTGAATCTTCTCCGTGTCGATGTAAGGTATGGCGTTGCTCCACCTATCGATGTCGGTTGGCTGCTGGGACGGGGAAGCATCCAACCGGGCTCCCGTCAATGGCACCTACGTACACTTCTGCTATGAGACAGACTGGTCAATCGCAAGTCGGATGACTTCCGCGCTTTTCGGTTCCGCATGGACCTCAGAGACATAAAGACCTCTCTGCCACCCACCTCTGCCATTCTCGCAACTTCTTCGTATCCTTCCTGCGTTGTTAATGGTCTTGCTTCTAAGGAGTCTCGACTCTGACTTTGTTGCTCGATTGGCACCCAGCATCTAAATCACAGTGTCCGGCGGTGTTTTTGCTTTCTGGATAGTTACGGCGGTCCACTGATCAAGATGTCGTCCTCGGTGGCATCCTCCAACTCGCGAACAAGCAACAACAATACCCAGTTCTATATTGTCATTCACGGTGTAGGGCACGGCGCAACGGATCGACCCACGAGCACATCGATTGACAGTGTCACACAGCTTCCCGAAAGGTACACTTGGCAAGACCTCAAAGACCTCATCCGACGGGAGGCATCGCATGGCATATGGACGAGTATGAATTTCTCTTTTGATGGCTCGCCGGGTAGCAAAGGGTCAGCAAGAATGCAACGGAAAGAGGAAGCGGTGCGGTTGTATGGTGAGACAACTAGAGACCCTTTAGTATTTCTATGCAGCTGACGCCGTTCTCTAGATTACCTCAACTTGAACCTTGTGGAGGGTCGAAGGATGGGACTGCATCTATGGGATACGAGCAGCTCGCCTCCGAACTTCCTCCAGGGCAACTGCATGGGCGTTACGAACGACCCGTGCGAGTTTTGTCTCAGAAAGCAAGGCGCCATCTCGAGTCCAGGATCCTCAAGATCCTCTGGATCATCCTACTCGCTGACACCTGCAACACAATATGCACAGCTATCGGCCGCTCCAGCTGTTCTTGCCTCGGTCCAGACCTCGACGGTCAATCTCGCTCAAGCAATGGCCAGTCTGAAGCTTGCCCAACAGGACCCTCGCCTCCAAGACCCTCGATATCAAGCCTTCTACCAGGAGCAATACCAGCAAGCACTAAGAGCTCAGCAGCTGCAAGCTGCAAGCCAACATCCCAATGTATACGCACCGATGTACACAATGTCCGCCCCCGGCACCCCAGTAAACACCCGCCACGGCACCGTACGAACAGAAGCTCGCGGCGTCTTCGTCAGCGGGCTCAACTACAAAGCCCGTACCAAGGACGTGGAAGACCACTTCCGCAAGGCCGGCCAAATCATCAAGTGCGATGTCCACAAGGATCACGCGACGGGCAAGTCGAAGGGCGTCGCGACCATCCAGTACGCCTCAACGGCAGAAGCGAGGAAGGCGATTGAGAAGTTTGACCATTCGACGTGGATGGGCATGAGGCTCAAGGTCAGGCATGATCGCGAAGCTACTGCGGTCAGCCCGCCCCCCGCGCAGGCGAGCAAGGCTGCTGAGCCTATAATTGTCAATGGGTCTCAGGTTCGTTGAATTACATGATGGTATCTGTTGTTAGCTTTGCTGAATCTCTGAAGGTAGTGAATGTTGCGGCCAAAGGGCGGAAAGATAGCGTGGTGACGGAGTGAGCGAATTGCGAATGAAAGACATCTTCGGCATGGCAAGTGGCATGATGAAAAACACTAATTTGGAGCGGTATCATCTTGATGACGGTAATGGGCGGACTGGTCGATCTTGGAGTTACTCAGGTAGTTTTGGCAGGCATTGATGATCACGTCGCTCTGATGATGAAAGAAAATCGCGTCCCACCAGCATTCTGCATGCGACGTGTTCTATCCGATCCTCAGTCCTCTGTCGCCCGCGATCTGTACCACGTGTGGTTGGACAGCACTCAATATATCTCGGTCGCACAGCAGCAGCCTGGGATCGCCCCGGTCGAATCGTCTACACGCATCATGCATGCGCCTTAGTAGGGAGCGATATTGGAGCGGCGTCCCAACCGCCCGGGCGTCAGGCTCGTCGAGTCAACGCTTTCGTGGCGTGGCGCCGATGCAGCTCGGCTTTCTGCTGTGTTTGTCTCGGAACACACCTTTTGACCGGATGCACAGATAGGTCGACTTGATCTTGACCGACGAGGTGCTTTCATTACTCGGCCCAATGGGTGGTCGGCATACATGGATTGCTCTCATTGATGTGGTCGAGCTTGCGCATATGCTGTATCTTCATGCATCGTACCTCCGGTGGCATTGAGCTGCAAGCCACAGCTGTGCGGTACTCGTCCTGCATGTTTCAGTATGCACGCGTTGTGCTGGCCACCCACGAGCTTGACGTCTCGGACCACGAGACGGACGGAGAGTGGCAGCCTACCTACCACAGCGGCTATGATCGGCTGGCCAAGGGCAAGCCGGGCGGCTAGCAACATCTGACTCCAGAACCCAATCTTGACGGCTGTGCTACAGGTCATATTATCTGAAGGTGTATGAACAGCGCCAGCCGTGCCTAGTATGACCAGAGCAGATGACCGAGATCTGGAGTGCCGAGCAATCATCGGTTTTGGCTCCCCACAGGGTCTGACATCTGCACGTCCACATGCAGATAGGTCTGGCGAGACCGGATTGAGACATTGATAGGTCCGCGTGATGCTCAAACGCTTCAACGAACCGCACTTGCGAGCGTCTTGGTGCATACCTACTCACGTGCGGTGGCGTCCTGTCATCTGAAAGGTTTGGAGTGAGCTAGCCAGGGTCGAACGGAGCAACTGCTGATCGGAGTACGCGATCGAGGTGGCTTGCAGTTGACGTGCGTGCCGCTAAGGATTACAGCCATTGCGAACTTCGGTGAGGATGCTGCAGCTGGCACACAGGAAGATGATCCTGTTGGCTGGCTCTGCTTCAGAACAATGTGACCTGTGCAGCTTCAGCATAGACTTGTGTCTGTACCGCAACTGAAGGAAGTCGCCAGCGATATTACAGCAAGTATACTGGTCGAGCCAACATGTTGATTCCGTAGCCTTGGTCTCGGCTGCGACAGCATTTCTCATTGACTAACAATCTCTATGCGCACGAGCTTCTGTAATCCGAAGTACTGAATATCGTGCTCCACGAAGCCGATGTAAAATTATTTGAGGCAATTGTCTGACTGATTGCTTCTGTCACACGCGGACAGGACAGGTTGCTGTCTCCCGTCTCCTGAGGTGTTGCCGTATGCCTTCAACGAGCCCTCGAAAGTCCAACCATCTGCACACGACGATTCAGCATTGCGCAAAAGCCATCCCAAGGTCCCAGAAACCAGGCTGAAAGCTGCCAGGCAACAACGCCCAAGCGCCGATCTGTAGTTCAGCGTCTCGTACGATCCGGTCTCCGTGAGCCGTTCGCAAGAGGACTGTGCCGCTCGCTCGTCACCGCGTTGTCAAGTGCTTGCGTCACACAAGATCATCGACCCAGAAATGTCCTAGCCTGCAGTCAAGATACCCTGCAAGACTTCAGGATGAACCGATAAACAGGCATCTCTTTGCTTCTGACACGGTGGAAAAGTTGACAGGTCTCTGTGCCTGTGGGTTAGCGCTGCTTCGTCCAATCGCAATTGGTGTTGCAGTTATACAGCACAGCGGAGAAAACTGCAACTGGCTTGACCATAGTCATGGTAAAGTGCGCACGAGCCTCGTCCACCGACGAGTACTCAAGGGGTTATATAACAAGTCTAGCAGACTCTTTGGCATGGGTCCTTGGAAGATTGTGCAAGTGTGGAGCGCAAGAGAATGGTATCACGATGCCTCCGCGCAGCAGGGCCTGCAGCAAGATGCCGATGCCGTGATCCTTTCGGCTAAGTCTGGAGTAGGAAGGAGCTTCGGTCGAGTCTGAAGAGAGACGCGTGCTATCAAGCAGCTGCAGTTGGCGGCATCCCGTCCCGAGAAGGCGTTTGTGCAGGCATGCCGAGGAGGAACAAGCTGCGGCCGGCTTGTAAGAGCTAAAGAGACATTCCACCTTCGTAGCGGTCTGCATGAGTTGAAGGATCGCATGTTTCTCGAGACAACATCATGAGTTTCGCCACTTCCATGCATCGCTCTCGAAATTGGCATAGCACCAAAACTCATTGCTCAAACCCTTGCTATGCTCAGGCTCAAACGTCGTAGTCCTGACCCCAAGCTTACCGTACAGCTTCTCTACAATCAATTCTGCCATTCTCTCGCCCGTACACGAAATCAGCATCAGGCCCGACTGCGTGCTCTCATCCCAAGGTGCCCAGGTCTTTGCCAGGTAGCGGGCTGTCAGAGCCGTCTTGGTCTGGCAGTCCTCAGACAAAAATGGTGGATCGCAGGTGATTCTGTCGAATTTGTTCTTCAAAGACGGCGATAGACGGAGAGGAAATGCAAAGTCGTATGGCACAAAGTCATCGCCTAAGACTTCGAATCTTTTGTCGAATTCCAGAAGCTTTACAATAGGTCTTGTGCCCAAGGGCCATTCGGAGAGAATGTTTCGGACGGCGACGAAGACACTTGGAGCTGAGACGATAGCTATATGAGTGCTATTATCTGCCCCACGCAGTAGTTGCATCGCCAGAGTGCGGGCGGTGGCATCGGTATACCAGAATTGACTTGCATTCCAGTCTTCACCAAAGAGATCCATGGAGAGCTTGTCGCTCTGGTCGAACGCTTCTTCGGCTTTGGCTTTCAAGTCCTCGAACTGCTTGGCTCTGGCGTCCTTCTCAAGGTGGAATTCCTGCAGCAATGCCAGCGTGTCAGCTGGCAGCGAGGGGAGATCATCGTCGTCCATCGTGAGTAAAGGAGCCATGCGTGACGAGCGACAGCACCAGTCGTGATTGCATGTGCTCTTGTCAATGCAATTTTTCCGAAAAGGAAGGCACGGCCGGCCTGGAACAATGTCTGTTTCACATGCAGTGGGCCACACTCAGCCACGGTTGTGGTGGCGTTGACGCACGGTGCGGGTCAGCAGCAGCACCAAGGTTTAGGAACCCGAGTGTCTTGCCGGCCGACCGCCAGCGCAACTCGCGCATCTGCAGTGACGGGCGCTCGCAATCACCTACGACGCCATCCCCCTCTCTTCTTCACAACATTAACTGCTTTAATTACTCGTTTTCTACACTTCCACGAACTGTCTGCCCCGTCGTCGCGCTCTGATTGTCGTCGCGCATCTTGACGGTCGGAGCCATGAGCTCGCAGCGCTATCAGCGGGTACGTCACACTAAGCGCCTGCCCCATCGCCTCCTCCAACTCGGACAGCGAGGCACATGACATTTCCTGATGCGCAGGCCACTGACGCTATGGAGCACCAGATCGCACACACCGACCACGACGACCATGTGACGAACGACCTGCCGCAGCCCATTCCCGACTCGCCGCCACCTTCATTTCGATCTCGCGCAAGCTCCCGACGACCATCGAGGGACGGCACCCATCACAGCGAGGAAGAGACACAGGACTTGGACGAGGCATTCGGTGCGCCTTCGGACGACGAGGACGAAGATGACGATGCGCGACACCGACGGCGACTCATGTCGAGCGACCGGAGTCAGCCGGACTCTCCCCGCGATGATGGAACACCTGTGGCGGCAGACTCACATAGACCGAACGTTCCCCAGCGAAGAGTCACGGAAATACCAGTGTTCACACCTCCATCCGGCGGCAGAGCAGTAGGCGGAGGCAGTGGCACGAATGATGGGGTGTTTGCGAACATCAATGCCAAGCCACGGCCTGGCGAGGATTTGGAGGAGAAACCACCAACGTACGAGCAAGCGGCGGCTGATGCGACGCCACCGTACTGGGAAACGGCGGTCATGTCTCCCTATCATATGACTGGTAATCCCGACGACGTGTTCGTGGATGGGCTACTGGTTGGGAGTCTGTTCAGCTTCATCTGGAATGCCTTGATCTCCATGTCCTTTCAGCTTATCGGCTTCTTGCTCACTTATCTCCTGCACACTACACACGCCGCCAAACATGGCTCGCGCGCCGGACTGGGCATCACGCTTGTGCAGTTTGGCTTCTCCATGCGATATGGATCCTCCAAGAACTCGGGTGTCTCACCTGGTGGCGATGGCGGAGCAGACGTTGGCGTTCCGGACGACCCGAATTCCCACGACTTTGACCCAGGCCAGGTTGGCTCACCGGACGGACCAGCAGGCCACATGGGTTTAACGACTAGTGACTGGCTCTCTTATGTTCTGATGATAGTTGGTTGGTTTATTTTGATTCGAGCAGTATCCGATTTCATGCGGGCAAGGAGACAAGAACAGCTCATACGCTCGAGTCCGGATCGTGGGCTGGGAGTAGCTGTTGTTGCTGAGGGTGAGAGTCCGGAGAGCAGTGTGTAGAATGGGTGGCTTCTATATATGACAAACTTTGAATGCGTGGAGTTTAGGGGAAGGGACAGGGTACCTATGGGAGGGACATCATGCTGCGGATCACGCATGTTCTAGTTCTGCTGAGTGCGACGAGCTATTTGCATAAGAAGCGACGAGTGTATGGACGACTAGCTCTGATGTTCTTGGTTACTTTTCTTCCGTCGACTGTTACTAACAATGGATTTTGACATCTCGGCATCGCCTGCTGTAGGCAAAGAGCATATCTACAGCTCGAGCAAGAGCTGCAGCCATCTGCTCCGCTATAACTCGCAAGCCTGAAGCACAGCAATTAGTACGCTCGAGCGTAGCGTGTAAGGACCAAGCATGCGTACTTGGCTAAGTATAGGTATGTATAGCCTAACCGATGGCCCTCCTGTACCATAGCGTCGTCGATCATGGAAACGAGCCGGCCGAGAACATCTCGCCCACAAATACCTTATGGCAGTGCCTTCATGCCGCCTCAATGTTCCTCTGCCTTTCCTCAATCGCCGCTCTCAACGCCTCAATAGCGCTCGTCCCCAGCCACCTCAATCTCCCATCACCCTCGCTCCTTGCCCTCTCAGCCCAAGCAAACAGGACCCTCAGATTCCACAATGCATCCGGGTCATAATTATTCGAACTCTTTTTCAAGACCAACTTCGATTCAATGACCGTGCCTCTCTCATCTGTCCGCACCGAGCTTTGCACATCGGGCGGCAGGACCAGCTCAAGATCTGCTTTATCCAACTCACTCAAAGCCGCCAGCTTGAAGACGGACTGCCACACATCTGATGCGGCCCTCGAGGCCTGCGCATAGTTGAGCGCGGCTAACGCGGCGCAGAATGGCGAGCCGTGAGCTTCGGACGCCGGACATCTTCTCACATAGACTGTTTGTCGATTCTTGAAAGCTGCCAAGTGACGAGGGTTGCCCGCAAAGTCTAGGGTCACCCGCCAATACGCGGGATCCATAGTCTGGACTGCAGCTACTGTATCGAGCTCAGGCAGAAGACAAGGTGCTGTGAGCCGTTTGACGGAGCCATTCCGCATGGAGACGCCGATTGGCATACTGATTGGTCTGTGCGTGTCGATGTCCTCGATGACAAGGCATCTGGCCTCCGCCGCGAAGACCCAGAAGTGTCTGAGAGCTTGCAAATGGACTCGATTGTCAGACACTTCGGTTGGTAGGAGAGGATAGAACGCGATGACTAAAGCTGCGATCGCCAAGTCGGAGGTGCCAAAGGTCTGAGTACCGCCAGCCATGAAGAGGGCGCCAATCGCAAGATGGCTCGCGAGGTGTGAGCCGTAGGGGGTCTCGGCATCTGTGCGCCCATGCAAGCGGCGAAGGTATCGGAAGGTGACTAAGTCGCCAGTCCCTGCCATCACGGTCGCAGCGCAGAGGACAAGAACATCGATACTGCGGCGTACGGTTGATCGTGCCAGCTTTGCGTCGTAGAAATACGTGTCGCCGGTAATGTTGTAGAAAGTCTCAACAACCCTCAGGATCTCATCACGAGCAGCAATGTCGCCGCTGCCAGCATACCTTAGCGACAGAGCCCATGCAAGACCGGTGACAATGTTGTAAAACGGCACATCTGCGATACGCAATGGCTGTTTGCCGGCCAAGCTACGCATCGCCTCGAGCCTGCCCTTGTAGCAGGTAGGCAAGTTCGCTTCGATCCAGCTTCTTTGCGATTCTGCCGTCTTAGCTTCGATGTGATTCCACATAATGATGTGTTTTGTCATCGCGCGCAACATCAACATATCGGGCCGAACATGGTCGAATTGTGCTTCGGTGTCCGGTATATCGACCTTGCTGGCAACCACTCGATCTCCTGATTTCATGTAGACAAGCGCAATCGCCATAATGGCTCCGGCAGTTGCTCTGTCAAAGACATGCACGGCGCGGACCGGCCTAGGCCCAACAGCCATGGCTAAAAGTCTTTCAGGCAGGTACATGCCGTGTAAGCCCTTTAGGTTCCTGCCTTTGCCCATATTGATCAGGCCCAAGGCAAACCCAGCTGCAAGCCTATAAGACTCATCTCGCAGCGGATCGGGACCACTGTCCGGATCCTCAACCTCCATATACTCTATCTCCGAAAGCATCACTTCGCTCATGCGTCGGTGCTGCGTGTTGTAGTACAGCAGCCCGATACCCATCAAGCCAGCGGTTTGAACAACCGGGGCGACATTGAGCTCTGCTGCACCGACCGGTAGCATGCGTGTGATATGCACGGACAGCATGCGAGTGATCAAACTGTCCATACTGCCCATGTATGATGCTGATAGACCAAGCAAAAGCCCTACTGAAGTCATTGAGTGCTTTGGCGTCAGATACTTGAAAGATAGCCATTTGGCCAATGACCGAAGGTGGCCACCCAGACCGAGTGCCAATAGTAGGCCAGCGTGTCGGTTCGTCAATTCGCTTGGCTTGTTGAATGCGGTCCAAGATGTGTCGATCCCTTTCACTCCGCGAGAAATGCGCATGCCAGCTGAAACGCCGGCATGAAAGTAAGCCCAGCCACACTTCTCCTCTGTCAGCCACTGCCTGTCAATGGTCAAATTGTGGCCCATCGGCTGCATTAGGACGTTGGTTGTGAAGCCAGAGAGAATATACTTCTCTGTGAGTAGTGGCGTTACGCAGTCGTAGTGGATCATGCCATCCCCTGCTGGTAAAGCCATCATCCGCAGAGTCATGAAATGCATAATGCGCCGCTGCTGCTCAAAATGGTATGCGTCATCCCACTCTGGCTCCTTGGGACACTCGCCTACCTGTGTGCTGCTGTAGTGCATCAAGCCGACAGCTTCCACAAGTCTTCTGTCTTCATTGAAGATGAGCTGTGACACGGCATGTCGGCCAGCTGCTCGAGTCTTGACCGGATGCGCGTGATATTCCAAGGCGTGGGAGATGGTCTGTAGATCTCGGGGGGACGTCACACCGCTGCTTTGTGCCTTGGCATGTACAGGCATCGAATCCACGATATTGAGCTCCAGGTCTTCCCTCCCCGTCAATTGAAGAAGATCGGCAGGCCAGGTGGTCGGAGGCTGGCGCTCACAACGTGCAATAGCTTCTTTGAGCGGCGCTGCAAATGCCTCAGGCAGTGTCTCAAGCAAATTTCCTCCTAGGTGATGCTTAGCCATCGACTCCACGATTTCGGTCGGCGAGGCAGTGAGCGCAGCGGTGTCAAGCAGTACGCTGGAGAGAGCGCATATTCTTGGAGTGAGCTTGAAGGTTCTGCCCGTAGAACCATTAGGATGAGACATTGCTCCCAAGCTGGCAATCATGTCCACTGTTGGGTACTGCTCGGCGGACTGTTCTGAAAGTGAATGCTCAAACCATCGAAACACACCGATTGGCTCGCTCATCAAAGGGAGCTCAGGTGGCACCAGAGGTGATGATTTCACAAAAGCGTATTTCTCTTCATCCGCTCCTTCAAGGGCATAGTAGCTGCCCCTCGCAAAACTCCATGCTTGTGAGCCAAGTAAGCTGCCAAGCTGGGCAATCAACGGAGCAAGGTCCATCTTCCTGCTTCGCGCGCAGTTCAGAGTGCACAACTTCTGTTCCTCACGGAAGATGTGCAGTGCAAGCATCAACTTAGTGGTGCTGGACACCGCGGTTTCAAGCGATGCCTCAGCCATCGTTGCGGTCGACTGCATTAGCTCTTCAGCCAGAGCCATAGATATGACGAGTAATTGGTCCTTCCGCCGATCTAGCTGTGCTCTCGTATGTGGTGATGCAGTGGATCTGGGCGAAGGAGCATCAGTCTCCTGTCCCAGCCATGACCATGCTGATCGAGTAAAGACCTGCCCACTTTTCATTTGGCGCTGCATTTGCAAAATGGTCAAGTCCGTGACCCTCTGTTTGCCAGCTGCGAGTCGCGATAGATTCAATGTCGCTCGCGCCTTGGCATCAAGAAGCTTAATGGCATATGCAAGGACTGCCGCTACGAAGGAGACCCATTCATGGTCGCTCGCTGAGACCAATGGAGCATTCTTGGATCCCGCTAGTGATGCATGTCCCATGCACCAAAGCCTGTGCACAACCGAAGCTTCCTTTGCTGGTATCACTGCCTGACACACATCTAGCAATGAATCGATCGAGGAGTTTTGTGGTCGCAGCTGCATCCTGCGACGATGATATATTCCCGTCTGGTCGAGCTCGTCAAAGCATCCCCTCGCTCCTGGATTGGCAAATGATACCGGACCGCTGGGCGAAAGGATCCGGTTCTTACCAATCTCTTTATCGACTGCACTTTCTGGTATGTCTTCGTAGGGACTGTACACGCGGTAAGCTGACTCTGCAGACACCGTTGAACATAGTGTTGAGTCCTCGGTGGAGACTATTAGCCCCTGTCCAGACAGTAAAACAGCCTGCGCCGCTCCGTCGTACAAACTAACCATGTCCACAACATGAGGCATCATTGTCCTTCGGACAACAATGGGCACTGCAACCGAAGGAGAAGTGGTGAGCTCTGGCCAGAGGGTCCGTTGTCTGACTGCAATTGTCAAGCATTGCAGATCTTTCTTGGACCGATCGTGGATATATAAGTTG
Source organism: Teratosphaeria nubilosa (assembly GCA_010093825.1). Classification (NCBI taxonomy): domain Eukaryota; kingdom Fungi; phylum Ascomycota; class Dothideomycetes; order Mycosphaerellales; family Teratosphaeriaceae; genus Teratosphaeria; species Teratosphaeria nubilosa. Next base: position 116,962 of record ML995822.1, read on the forward strand.
AGCTTCTGCTTGTCTGTCCCGGCAACCTGATCCCGATCTCGAAGCATGACGACCTTGAAGTTCTTGACAGCAGCTCCAGAAGGCACCTGGCCGCTTATTGAAAACGAGTGAATTCTGCGGACAATTATTTCGTGAGAGAATTCTTCTCCCGCGCTTCCGAGGACACTGTCAATGCCAGCAGCCTCACATGTTGCTCGCATATGACGAACAATGCCAGAGACGCTCTCCACACTATCATCATGGTAGTCTTCATTATGATCGAGCTCCATGTAGTCATCATCTGGCCCGATGCTGCGACTAAAGACGCTTCCAGGGGTTGAGCCACGGCTCTTCCGATGTCCAAAGCTTTTGCGTTCGCTTGGGCCACCGAATGATGCGTTGCGGCGGCTTCCAGCAGCACCAAAGCTGGCTGCCGCAGTTGATTGACTGCCTCGCATGTCGGCGTTCAGTGAGCTGATCCTTCTGCTCTCACGAGTCTGCAGTAGAGCTTCTGGCTGGTAGTCCGGGTCCATTTGGGATGCCATTGCAGCCTCCTCCTCTTGCCGCGTCTTTCTGCGGGTAATAGTATGCCCTTGGCTTACAGCTGGTTCTCCTGGACCATGTGTACCAGGAGCGGCCAGACTCTCGCGGGCTTGGTCCCTTGGCCGATGTGCAGGAGTCGTTGCAACAGCAGCATGATTAGCGCTCAAGAACGAGCTTCGACGCCTAGTCTTGGCCGCTTTGTGCGCTTCGCGTTGCTTCAGTAGGTCTCGCAGCGATGTGTCCTCGCTGTACCAAGCATGCCACACCGTCACGGTCTGCATATCGCTGTTGGCAGTAACGACCAATGTCAGTTGACTCTGACCTCCGACAGCTGACTCGTTTGCATGTGAGACATGAACGAGCTGTTCAGCTGCATCGAGCGGCTCGAAGTCCAAATCAAATCCGTGCTGTTGCTTTCCGGACAGTCTTGACTTTGGGCGTTGCAAAGCCGAGGACAGGACTCCGAATCCAGCTAGAGGCTTCGTGAACGTCCAGAGCGAAGGCACATCCTTCTCGATCTCGTCGCCTGGCGCGCCAAAAGCGGCCTCGAAGAGAGATCGGAGCTGCCCATTGTTGTCACTGAGCGGACTGGGCCGCGCGGGTTGAGACGCTCGAAAGCTACGACCCAGGGTCGGCGACCGCTGGGAAGACTGCGTTGGCTGTAGCTGACTCAAAAATGAATTGGGTGGCGCCGCTGGCAGTTGTGGTGTCGGCGGGAGTGGTAACGGAGTAATCTTCCGTTGAACGATGCATCCTTGGGGCGCAGGCAGCGCGCGCTCTACTTCAAAGGGCAAGTCCAGGATTTGAGTAGCGCCAGAGAAATAGTAGACATGCACTTTGGACTTCAAAAAGACGACCAATGCTCGTGCTGTCTGTGCTCCGCCTGGCTCGTTCGAGTTCAACGTTTCTGACGGCCACTGCGACGGCAGGAGCATCAGAGACTGTCTCGGCCTGCTGGATTTCCCATAACCGTTGGTCACTGGAGTTGCGGTGCCACCAGACGCCACTGAAGACGTACCGGCGTTGGCAAATCGTGTGAGAAGGGCATGGGCCACATCTTCGCCGTCGAGTTCGAATCGATAGACACTCCGAATAAATCTGCCCTGTGACCAGACGACGCAGTGCTTGGTGGCTAGCACTTCCTCCTCGACATCGCCATTGCCGTCATCGAAGACATACGTCTCCCATTGGTAAAGATCCCTTTTTGGGTCCTTGGGTAGGAAGCCTTCGCGGATCAGGTAGGGCAGTGCGACGGGCGTGTGCAGACCAAGTGATTCGACCTTGGCCATTCTCCGGATATTCTCAGCATCTTCGCTGATCTTTGATTATGCTGTCGGCAGTCAAGTCAATTCCAGAAGTGCAGGTGGGGTTTTTGTTGCGCGCGTCTTACACGCGTTTGGCCAATCGAAGCTTTCCAAGTCATACATCATCCTGTCAACAACCTCCTGCTTTCGATCTACTGGGGCAATGGAGCCGCGGGTAGCCAAGAGAGAGCGTAAACTTCAATTGAGGTATTTCAATAAATGGCTAACAGTGCACGCAAGCGAGACTGACCATGTAAAGTTACGAGACCCGGCACAGAATCCACTGCAGCTCGATTTATCCAATTGCTGGCCCCAATGGCTCGACGGTGATCATATATGGCCACGATACCGGCCTGAGGATACTATGGAGAGGAGGGAGAAGGCGGAAGACACAGTTGCATGCACCACCGCCTGCGCCGCCAAACGGTACCACCAACAATGGCCATCAGGTGATAGACGTGGAAGACAACGAGGACGGTGACGCGCAGCATTCACAAGAGACTACCCACGAGTATGAACAGCAAGAAGACGAGGAAGACCCGGACTGTCCTTATGCCAACATCCTCGCGGATGTGGAGGTAGACTTGGAGACCGACGTGCTACAGCTGGCTATACCATTACTACCGACACAGTCGCCGCTCCGCACGACACAGATGCTCAAAGCGCATGGCGTGGTGGCAGTTGCTTGCTCAAATGGGAGCCAGCGGGTTGTCACCTTCCCATTAGCGCCTCCAGAAGACGAAAGTGAATACGCGGACATGCTACGAAGTACTCAAGTCACCTTTCCTGGCAATGGGTCGATCTGCCACGCACTTGCCGCAAAAATAGTGGCTACAGATGTTCTAACCCCTGGCGAAGAGTCCCAGGCGAGTGACTTTTTGCTCGTGGCAGCTGTCTTTGACACCCTGCGCATCTACCAGTTTTCAATGTTTGACGAGCTCACGGCGCTGGAGCAAGATGCTTCGAGCAGAATCGTCACATTAACCCATCCAGCAACCCAAGTGTTATTCCACCCGTCTTCCAAAGCTACGCAAATGCTCATTACTGATATCTCCGGGACGGTACGCCTCTACGAGCCATATGCATCTGCTTCTCCAGCTCGTCGGCCCTCTTCATCAGGCTCCGGGTCCTTGGATGCAGCACCTGGCGAGGCTCTAGGAAAATGGACTTTCGCGCTTCACACATCTTTCGCACTCAACAAAAGTGGTGTTACCCAGCGCAAGCGCCTTCTTGACGCCAAATGGGTGCTCTCAGGCAACGCAGTACTGGTCCTTCTCGACGATGGTGAATGGGGAGTCTGGGATGTAAGTGGCTCTAGCAAGACTTTCGGCGAGTTTGCGCTTCGTGGCTACTTGGGCAGCTCAGCAGCAGCAGACACCGGCGCGCCCGTGCAGTCCAAGAAAAGCACACGTTTGGCGCCCATGACACCAAACACACGCAAAGCCAAAGCCGAGGTGCTGTTCAGCGGTACCCCAAAACTACCTGGCGCAGCAGCTCGGGGCGGGATCTCAGTTGCCACCAGTAACAGCCGCCTTGGGTCGCAGGACGAAAGCATCCTGATGTGGTACAACAGCGACATCTACTCGATCCCAAGCCTACAAACCTTCTGGCAACGAGCCACGAACAACACGAACAGCTTCGGCTCCCTACACTCACCTGGTCTGGCACACATCACCGACATTAATCTCATCAACGAGAACATTACATCAATATCGCAATTTGCGCCGCCGACATCAGCCAATGCATTCGGGCAGATGAACACGCAGCGTGATCTGCTCGTATCTGCGGAACATCGCTTTGTCATCCTGCAGAGCACTAGGCCACCAACACCGAGCAGATTGCTTTTCCAGCAAGCAGCAGCTCCGCAACAGCCAGCGTCGCGCGACCAGATCATGCTGGATTCTGGGGAAGCTGGTTTGGGTGAGATCAATCGCATGCTCGATCGTATGGATCCTGAAGTTACTCGACCACGCAGAGTCGGCTTCGCGCATTGAGCAACTCTCAGAAATCACAGTCGAATCGGTCGCGTTGGCAGCTTCGACAAGGTTGACACCTACCCACAATCATGCGCAGAAGAATCATGCTCGCGGCTATGGCACCACATTTCTTTCTCGTCACGTTCCAATGCTTTCATACCTCCCACGCAACACTACTCACGATACCCGCGTGGCAAGGTGGAGCGTCTACTCAAGGTCAATGAGATTTGCTCAGTATTACACGCGGGACATCAATGCACTCTCCAGTCTGTCAAGGACACTCGACGGCTTCCCGACTCGCATGTAGTGCCGAGTGAGGTTGCTGGGCGAGGGAGGGGGCCGGCACCACGCTCTCCACGATGAAATCACCGCGCCTGCCTTGAAATGGCCGCTACGGCTGCAGTGGTGTGACCAGAGCTCGTGTTGCTACATATCTCCTCGTCGAATTTCCAAGCTTCTTGATATCGTGATGCTCCAATCACTGTAGCGATGGCCTCAGCCATGTATCTCCACAACCCGACCCACGAATCCTTCCAGTCCCGCTACCCCTTTCTCTCCACGCTCGTGCCCTCCATACAACCCGGGCCCTCCACCGGGCATGACCAAGATCTGATTATCCACCGACACGAACTCCTTGGCAGCATCAAAGCTGAACGTGACAAGCAGATTCGGTGCGGTGATCGTGCCGGCCACTCTCTCGGCCGTTCCATTCAACGCCTCGGTCATATCGTCAAATGCGAAAGCGTCGTCGTCGCTGATCGAGCGCCGTTTGTCAGCAGCCTGCTGCCGCAGCAGGTCAGGTGAGTCTGGCGTCCTCGCCGATACCACCTTCGCCGACGCTCGGACACTGGCGATGTAGACCACGACGTGATTGCCTACAGCTAGAGCCTCAAGATCTTCGCGCTTGAAATTTGCAATAAACGTCCTCGTTGAAGTCGGTGCTACCGCGGCCAATATCATGCCCTTTCGTGTGCGCCCCAAGATGGCAGCGCTGGTCGAAGTCTTGTCTGCATCTTCCGGCACAATCGCAATCGTGCCAACCTGATTCGCATGCAAGGAGTGCACTGGCAACCTCAAGTTTCTAATGCTCGTGACCGTCACCCGTCGCCATTCCTGCCGAGGCAGCGTGAAATGATGCTGCGAGAGGTGCGAATCCTTCAGTGCGCCAGGAAATGAACGCGACGTGGGGAGATGCGAGCTCGACCTGCGTCGCGGTGCCCGCTCGTCAGAATCCTCCGAATCCTCCAGGTGCTCTTGGCCCGAAAAGGGACCTAACGTTAATACGTCCCCGACAGAAATTCGGCCGCTCCGTAGCCTACCTGAGACAATTCGGCCTTCGAATTCAGCCGGCTTGGTATACACGTCCTCCACGTGAAAGGTGACAGAGCTTGTGGATGTCTCAGCTACGTCGCAGAGTGACTTGGGAAAGGGTAATTCACGCAGTAGAGCGTGCAGCTGGGCGATGCCTGTGCCTTGCACCGCGCTAGTCAGTACGATAGGTACGGATTGAACAGGGTTGTTCAGAAGAGGATTGCAGGCGTCATAGGCAGTCTGGATCTCCCTGAGGCCGATGACGTGTAGCTCGTTATCCGGGGTGACCCCAGGTCGACCAGAGATGATCGCTGGTTTGCGACCAGCAGCCTTCAGCGAGTCCAAGACTTTCGTCAGGCTCTCTTTCAAGCCTGCACGAGAGCCCAGGTCCAGCTTAGTAATGACGACGACTAGGGGAAGTCCGAGCTTGAGACAGAGGTCGAGCTGTGCACCGGAGAGGTCGAGCTCCGATACGGAAGAACCAAGAGCTTGCTGGGACGTCAGGGCCCTACCAGCCTTACCAGCGGCATCGTCCGTGTCATCAGCAGGAACGCACAGTAGCGTCCAGTGCGGCGCCCAGCCAACCAAGCCTCTGACGGTCGTCCGACGATACCTGGGATGGCCAGCAGAGTCGGAGATGAAGACCAGCCTGTTGCCGCTGGAGGCAGCGTGAATGTCGATCCACGATGCAATGTTCTCAGTAGCGTAGTTGACGACCTCTATTGAGTCCATGCTGGCGTCTCGGTAGCCTAGAAGCTCTTGCGTCACGGAGCTAGTGATACCTGATGTAATCTCGTGTCGATGCTTGAGCATGCTCAACCTGCTCTTGCCGCGCCCATTGTCGAGAGTGGATGTGGTTAAAGTGCCAAGTAATGTTGACTTGCCGCTCATCGTGGGGCCTGTTAGCGTGACGCGAAGCTGCTCGGTCGCTTGAGCCGGTGCGCCAGTTTCTGGCAGGGTGGTAGTCGGGCCTTTGCCATTACGAGCACGGTCAGCAGGGGTCAAGGATGGGCTTTGTGGTTGTAGTAAGCATGGCTTGATCAGTGCTTCAGCCACCACAAGTTTTCCTGAGCGGTGGATTCTGCGCTTTGTCCGGCTAATGATCACATCTTCTACCCACTCACACTGGCCAACAGTCTCTTTGCGCAAGACTTCGACCGTGCACCCTAAACAAGCTGCCATGGCTCTCAAGTTGTTCAGGCTTTCTAGAAGCTCGTCCTCGGCCAAACCGACAAGGGTACCGTCATCTGACACGCCGATCTCATATAGCGCGCCCTGACTCTCTTCGAGACCGTGGAGGAGTTTGGCAGGCTGCAGCGGTGCTTGCAGCTCCGGCAATGCTTCCGGAAGGGATGGCAATACGATGTTTGTCGCTGACGAGGTGTGATGCGGTGATGATTGCTGCAACCTCCACAGCATCTGTGTCGTCAATTGCTCAAGCCTATGCTGCCGGGTCTGCTGCACAGTGGAACTGAGCGGGGTGCTCACGCCTGAGCTGGCGCCTGAGTCAATTATTGACTCAGAGGCACTCCTAGGTCCTGTTGGCGGACCAAGCCTAGAGTGCTTAGAGCCAGAAATATGACCGCCAGTGCTAGTAGATCGGAACTTGCGACGTGGGCGAAGCAGGAGATGGAGCTTGTATTCAACAGGTCCTTGTTGGGGTTCTGCTTGGAGCCTCGTAACCCTTCGCCCGCTCTCGCTGCTCTCTTTCAAGGACAAGAACTCCGGCGTGCCATTTCGCGGACTAGGAGCCGCTTCGCTGTCGATCTCTGGCTGTGCATGGAGCCATGGTGAAGAGACCCGAGGAGTTTCTGGCTCGTATGTGAATATTGATGCCATGGCCACAGTGTCACAGCCGGCCGATACCGCAGTATTACCCAGCCTTATCTTGGATCGAAGGACCAACAAGGCCGATCTAGGTCATCGTTCTCAATATATGCCTTTTATTGCCCTTGACTTCCATAAAGACCGTGTATTGGTATGCGCGTGGTGGATTCTGAAGCGTTCGGACATGGATTGGAGCATTTTCGAAGGTGGTAGGATCAGAGATAGAATACGTCGCTAGTCTCAGGAATCTTTCCTACTAATCAAGGGAAGTCATGATGGCTCTAGCATGTGTTCCTGTCCTCATTGCATACATGTGGTACTACATGTACTGTACAGAAGTCGGCGAATACTAGGCCCGAGCCATGACTCCGTCCCTCCCGAGGTCCCTTCGGTCTCAGGGCAGCCGGCTACCGAGAAAACTGGGACCTATTAAATGGCACACGACACAACACATCCGCCCAAAGCAAGACATTGACATGCTGGAAATGGACCAAGACCGAGGACTGCTTCACATTAATCAGGAGCGCGCAACGGCTCGATAACATGAGGATGGAGTGCCATCGTCTAATCGAACTCACTGAGGCTCAGTTGCTCAGCTGCTCAGGGTCGTTCTCGCTTTTAGGTTACATGTGCGGCGACGAGGCGACGTGCTACGGTGCCAGCAGGCAGGCAGGATCCCGGTCACGCGCTATCGGCACCCAAGCCGTCCCAAGCGCACATGGCGTGCAGGCATGATGCATTCCCACCCCGTGGCACCCCAGCTTGGACCAGGACCATGGATTGCGAGGATTTCGGCAAGATCCTTTGGCCGCGGTACTTTTCAACGCTCACATCCTCCATCCTGCAGATCCAGGATGCATAGATTAACCCTTCTTCGAGTTTCCCTAATTTGTCTCAGTGATTGCAAAAGTACTGAGCGCAAGCAATACCAAGAGCTGCGCGTCCGTCGCGGCGCTGACGGCGCCGCTCTCCCATTGGTGCGTGCCAGAGCTCTCAGCTAAGCCCCACGCGCGGTGACGCCGCTTGTTGGTGGTGATGATCTGATCGACTCGCATGCACTTCCGAATGCGAATGGACGTGCGAATCTGCGGCTAGAGATCCCGGTCAGTTCGAGACTACTTCTCCGCGTGGTATAGCCTCTGATCCTTCTTTCGATGCACAAGCCGTGAGTGAATGTCTCACCGCTGACCGGTCTGGTCGGCCTTGTCATTCTCTGTTTGACCAGTTGTCGCCAAGCTCCAGGCAGTTAATCCTGGGCTCGGACAAGGGGAAAATCGAAGCGCCGCTTACATAGGCAGCGGGATCAAGATGCTCCGGAATATGCTCCATGTGGCACAACTAGTTCGAGCAGGGCTGTTGCTGACTGTCAATCTTGGGTATGCTAGTTGGCTTGCGGCCTGAACTCTGTCATTCGGCGCGTTACTCGCAACAGTATTTGATCTACAGTGTGCCTCTCAGCCCTCAAAGCCGCAAAACCAACTCCACGTTTACGAAGCGTGCTTTCCGAAGCCGAAAATAGGCGGGGCAGCATTCGTAGTGGGTCCGAAATGTTGGTTCCGCGAGTAGCTGCAGACGTTCCACGAGAACCGGTCAAGAGCTGTATTGCTCGTCACCATCGTTCGATGTGATTGTGAGCCCCGACCTCGAAAGAGACCACCTCATGACCTTTTTCATTGCTCCGACACTCTCTCCCCTTCAAGTCTGAGTTCCAGCTCAAAGCTTTCCAGGTGGACCCCCTGCACATACCAGCTGAAGGATGTAGATCAAGCGAGCCTGAGTAACGACGACCCAGGCATTTGCGCTGTTATTGCTTGTCCTCAGATTGTTTTCGCTGCTTTGAGCATTTGTCATGTGCCAAATGCCCATTGCGAGCTGTCGTTCTGGTAAATTCTGCGCCGCATTTGGGGCAATACGATTTGGCTGCCGAGCCAGACTTCTCTCTCTGATGCCGTAGAAGATTACTGAACGTCGAGAACTGTCGACCATTGCAGCCATGGTCCCAACACTGTGGTTTTGGTCGTTGATTGAGCACGCGTATTGAAGAATCGCCTCCGAGAGGCTTGGCCAATACTTCGTTGACATTGCTGCCAACGAACAGTGGTGGATGACTCATGCTTTGAGTCGGGGGATAGAGCTGCGATTGTGTAGGTGTAGCTGAGGAGAAAGGGGATGGATAGGCCCTAGAGTCGTACATGGAAGGTAGCCTTTATAACGATCAGCTGAAGCACCATTATTCTCTCTCTCTGTATACTGACCTGGATGCAGACGTATTGTACTGTGAAAGGGAGCTCGGGTTCGGAGAGCCACCCAGATGCGGAGATGATAGTGGGCTTTGCGTGAGACCACTAATAGATGGGATTGTCTGTCCCGAAGCCATCGAGTACGATGCGCCCTGCGGTAAATCGTAGGGGTTGGCCATTCGTCGATAGCTTTGATCATAGGTTGTATCTGCACTGCTGACCGAAGACAGTTCTCCAAACCGTCGACTGTTTGCAGGGACCTCTGGCACCGATTTACTCTGGTATAATGATGGACTTGAAGACACGGTTTGCGGGTATGTTGTAGGTGCACTAGTCACTGTAGGCTGCGCAATGCGCATAGGAGGAATATAGTTCTGGTCCATGCCGTAATCTAGCAACGTTAGAAGACTGACGAATACGATGATGCGCTTCACGTACTGTTAGACTCGTCGTAACCTGATCCGTACTGCGAGGGAAGCAAGTATCCCAAAGAGCTGTGGTGATGTCAGATCAATGCTTTTCATAGCAGTGAGAGAGAGTCTGACCTCATTTCCGCCGATGCAGTCCGCTGATCAAAGTTGAAGCTTTGCGATGAGCTATCAATGACTGGTATCGAATCGTCGTTGATCTCAATGGCTACAGTGGGGATGCCTGATTCTGAATGAGGTGGAGTCGGCACGGTCCAGACAGGAAAAGCGTCCACCGACCCTTCAGAATATACGGCTTGTGGTTCTGGTGAATGCTGGGGGGTGATCCAGTGTATGCCACCTGATGGTGTAATGGGATGACAGTCGACGTCCGCAGCCTGATCGAGTGCCAGTCGATGCAGGCGGTCGGCGCGTGAGGCTGATATTGATCGTGCCCGCTCAACGGTCCGCTTTCGGATGGCGCCGTGACTGTTGACGCCCTGATGAGTAGAGAACGCGCTGTCTACTCGTAGCCGTGGTGGGTGAACAGATGACTGGAATTGAGGTGAGTCCATGACCGAAGAATCCTGACGGATAGTAATCAAGTCAGACGTAAAGGAATTCCTTACTTGAAGAACCACCTGCTTCAACGGGATGAGGACTATGATATACACGGCAAGTGAAACCAAATAACCATCGCTAGGTCCCGCATTAAAGAGTCTGATCGCTTCTAGCACCCCGTCTGCGCCCTGGGGCTTGTAGGTACGTTATAAAGGTCAACCTTGAGAACCAACAGAACGCCATCCACGAAAGTGCTAGTGCGTTGGCTAGAGTTCTGCAGGATCACACCCTGGTTTCCTGGCACCTCACTATGCGCGGGACGGGATTCACGGGCCCTCGCCGCCCACAGGCAGAAGCGTCTTTCCTTGAAGGGTGCTATGACACCCTCCTCGTTGGGCCATTCGCCGACAAGCCGCCAGCTGGGCGTGGAGGAACCATCAATCTCGCGGTGTGTCTGCTGGGTAACACAAACGCGTGCAAAGACCGGTGGCCTTTGCTGTGCGAGGTTGCCAGAAGGGAACTGACGTGGTCAGCCGCACCACTCGTGACCGACTACTCGTTCGCCGAGTCTGCGAGCATTCTATTTCTGCCCACCATGTTTGCGCGCGCGCGCAAGTCAAAGTCAGCCCTCAGGTGGAGCCACAACAACGGCCTTAAATGATAAAGCACAGACCCGCGATCGTAGCGATTGGATGGACCTAGATCAAAATGTCCCGCCATCTTTATTGGTCAGCGAGTTTGGCAGCCACGCGTGTTTCATTCCCCTCTGCGGCGTGTCTACCTTACCTTATCATCTTGTCGAACCTTTTTAGGCAGAGTTTGACAATGCGTCATGCTACCTTGCACGAAAAGCAAGCTGGGCCATTGGCCTCCATAATGCCTCAGGCTGATACTTTTCTTGGATCGCCAATCAGTTCAGGCCCATCATGTCGCAAACCTGGGCGGCGGGTAATTGCGCTCTCGAAGACTCCGTCCCTCGCTTTGGGACGGAGCAAGGATATCGCTGCTATGGTCGCTCCCAGCTGGGTGTCGTATGGCGTACAGACAGCCGTCTGGGACGAAACGAGGATCAGAGAACTGCTCTGCGGGGGCCATGAACGAGATCGGCGCCTTTCCACACCATTTCCATGTTGACGTCCGACCACTAGGTCCAGTAGCAGCGCAAAAAGGTGCGGTACAGCAGTCTCGCAGAGCGTAGCGATCAGCCGTCAAGTTCTACCGCGTAACGCGCACCAGCCTTGCGATCCGATTCGGTCCTCGGAGGGCTTCGATCAAGCATTCCGCTACTAGTAATTCGTCGATCTCCACAGGCTGTGATGAAGCGAACCACACCACGGTCTCCACCTTCTGGCAGCTGCCCTGTTCAGCCATGTGCGAGGGCAAAGGCACGAGATCTTCACGCACCGCTGAACGCAAATCCTGCTTAGCTAACGATCACACCGGCCACCTCACCGACCACATGGGCAGAGGCATGCTCCCTGTGACACGGCAGCACGGAAGTGCTGATGCACGCCTCTTTGTCGGTTCAGATTCCGCAGTTGCCATGTCGTTTCATCTTTGGTCCAAGAGATATACGGGCCATGATCTGCGTAGCTGATTGAAAGACCGATAGGAGGTGGTCGGTCGCTGGAGCCCATTGACTATTGGCGTGAAGTTCTGGATAGAGAAGATCGTCACACTTTCGCTAAAGGCAACTCTTCGACACCGCTGGGTATCAGAATAAATTCAATAGTGCTGTAAAATCGCCTTCAGAGCTGAGCTTGCTACATTATTGGAGTACGCAGATTAAGCCTCGCTCTCGCCTATAGCGAAGGTGTTGCTCATCATGAACACAGCCGAGAGTTGCTGTATGGTTAAAGCTGCTTACACCCAACAGCATGCGAGGAATCCAGGACCTCCATTCTGACTTAGCTGGCCATGCACAAACCGCGAACGACGATGGCGACACTCTCCCTGGCTACACAGATCCAGCATGATGCGTAGCCAAAGTACGATGATCAAGATCTGTTCGCAATCGTGGAGCTTATGCAGAGCCACACATGTTCGTCGATGCTTGTTACCGCGGTGCACCTCGTGGGACTGACCGACCTGGCATTCATGCATATGCGCAAATCTCCAGATATGCAGCTCGCAATGATCTGCAGGAGTTGACAGTTGGCTGTATGCAGGTGCTTAGACTGTCGTTGAAAACTGATCAGACGCCGGCGACGACGGAGTCACACAATTGGCTTGCATGCACTTGCGACTTGATCACATGCTTGGACAGACCATCCAGTTTATCAGTGGATCAGAATCTTTTCACATAAACTCAAACACCTGCGAACTCTGCTATTTCCAGCAAGGAAAGATCCAACGGCGCCTCAAACGCACCCTAAAGGTTTTTCTGCCAACAGACTGCATATACGAGTCTTCTACCAAATGTCCAGCTAATTGCTGCTTAGGCGGCCGCCGCTGCCCAGTGGAACCAATACATGAACTACAAGTTGTTGCTACGATACCAACAGCACGCCGTCATTCTAGCCTTCAGCGAAGGTGAAAGTTTCCGAACCACCTCCAGTGGTCTGCTCGAATAGAGGGATACACGAATCGAGCAAAGACAGCTCTACACAATCAAGCCTCATCAAACGCTCCTATTTGCCGATGCCAGCAGATTGACGGTGTACCGGTCGCAGCGTGACAGCCACGCCGCCGGCTCTACGACAATGCACAAGCGGATACATGGGTGATCGTAGACGGCGATCAACGAGCTTAAGGTACTGCCAGGTCTTGCTCAGACAACGAGCAATGACCTCCTGGGCCCCAAGCTTCACCCTCCCAAAAGCATGATCTCGCCTGGACTCATGGCCCCCAGTACGTGTTGCAATCGGATTATGGAGCTCGCGGGCCCGGTCGTGGCCGCTCCAATATCTGCGGATCCCGAGCGCCACCAACATCTGCACACCAAGACAGAACGGTTGGTGGGCGCATGACATGAAACGGTGCAACGAGCTGAGATGGCGAGGTCACTTGTGAAGTGCTTGAGTGGGTGGACGTAGGGATGTTTGATGAGCGATGGCGGGTAAACGCTGCTGGAGCTGTCAAAGGCTAGTAGACTGCGGGCGTGGTGTGGCACCATCCAGCCGTTATTCATCAGTGGACGGCTGCGCCTTGCACTCCAACACCATTGAACGCATGGTACGCCTGTGCCATGTTATAGACGACAAGGTGAGAGGCTCTAGTTGGTTTCTTTGCGGCCACTAATCAGACCTGGAAACGCGGTCGCATAACCTCAGCTTCACGCCTTGTCTCAGGATCCGTACTGCGTCTCTCGAGATGTGACCTGTCAGTGCTCGAGAACTGAGAATAGGTCAAGTCCAAAGTCATAGGGTCAGGTCCTCAGCTTCAGCTATTATTGCAACAGCTGAGGTTTTCGCCTTGAGGATGCCGCTGTAGAGAGCTGACCATTCAGCTTGGAAAGAAGGGAAGGATGCAGATTAGTATTGAATGTTATGGTTCCTCGGCCTAGTCTTATCTGGCCTCTGACTCCTGCCATGGCCTTTTCATCATCTCAGAGCACATCTCTGCCCGGTGATACTCAGACATGATTGCTGGTGCATTGGCGTCTCAATCTTTATTCTGAACACGTCGTGTTCAACGTTGACCTCTCAAGCTCGACACTTGCTAATTTCGACGAGGCTGACCCCTTGATCTCGACGCTGATATTTCAATATCATAACTGGACCCTCGACACCCGCGCCGTTGTCTGACTTCAAAACGTGAGCTACGACGATCGAATCTGCCCTTCAATCTTTTAGCCTCATCTCAATCCCCATGAGCTGACCATCCTATCGTAGCTAGTAGCTTCGACTTGATGCCATGGCCCATAACTGCATGCCAATCAAGTTGACGCCAGATGTGCGGGTGACCTGGCGTAATCATACAGTAGCTGTCCACGTGCTCAAATCCAGCTGAAACCCATCTCGTCAAAACGGCTGCCACTGAGCTCGCGGCGCTGGAAGACTGTCTCTAGAACATCCTCTCCCTCAGAAACCTCTCGATCAGCGGCTTATGACTCCCCTTCAGCACGATATGCTTATTTACCGGATTCACCACCGCCTCCTTCTCCCCTAGCCCCAAGTAATGGCTCACAGCATCCCTCAACGCTTGCGGACTCCCATCCACATTCTTTATCCGCGTCTGCTTCAGACTGCCTCCCCTTTTCGTCTCGGTGTACACTGGTAATTCCTGGTTTCGGGACCGGCTCACAAAGTACGGAAGGTTGGGCGCGCACTCCTCGGCTGGTAAGAGGTCGATGGGTTCGACAGTCAGCCTTTGTCGCTCGATGGGGTGGTGTGTGCGATGGCGGGTTGGGTAGGGGCGGGTAGGGCGCGGGTAGCTGGTTCGGTGGCTTGCTCGTGATTCTTTGGGGCGGGGGAGGGAGGTCATGTGTGGGGGTGGGTAGACTGGGGAGGCATCGCGGGAGGCGATCAGGTTGAGGTCTAGCGATTGCGTTAGGTACGGCTATTTATGTCGTGTTCGGTTGTGTGTCCCACCCTCAGCTTTCACGACTTGCGCTGCCTCCTGGTGACATCTTGAGGTGGTGGAGAAGCGGAGGAAATGTCGCACAGTGGACTGCTTGGGAAAAGCCCAAGGTCGTAGGAAAGGCATGAGCGGTGCTGGGGATGCCATTGTGTCTGTGTCTCGGGAGTGTGTGTGTGTCAATGTGATGGTTGTCGTCGTGTGAATACCTAAGGTAACTTGCTGTATCATCCACTCCCGAACTCCGTAACTCTTCAGCCAAGACTTCCTAACTCCAACTCCGCCCCACACCAAATCCTAATAAGTCACAGCGACAACCCACCACCGACACGCACTTCTACACAAAACCGCAATCATGGCCGACGCCCCGACCAGCGGCGCGACGGACATCGTCAAGCAATACAGCATCCTCCCGCGACTCGTGCAGAATCTCGACCGACACCTCGTCTTCCCGCTGCTTAATTTTGTCGAGGAGAACACGCCGGAAGACGAGGATATTACCGACATCACCAAGCTAAAGTATGCGCTCCTCAAGCAGACCAACATGTGTGACTTCGTCGGCGACCTCCACGCCCAGATCCACGGCTTGAGCGAGAGACCGGCAGAATTCACGACACAGCGGGAGCACGTCATGGCGAAGCGCGAAAAGTTCGAGGGAGAGACGCAGAAGCTGCTAGATCTGCTGGCTGACGGCGATGTTGTGGCCAACTTCCGGTCCGACAAGGAGCAAAACTTGAAGTACTTGAAAGAGAACCACGACGTGACGGGCGAGATGGTGGAGCAGGTCTACGAGTACGGCCAGTTCGAGTACAGCTGCGGCGACTACAACCACGCCTCCGAGCTGCTGCAATACTACCGCGTCCTATCCACCGACAACGAGCGCGTGAATGCTGCCACGTGGGGCAAGCTGGCAAGCGACATCCTGAGCACCAACTGGGAAGCCGCCATGGAGGAGATCACCA
Source organism: Teratosphaeria nubilosa (assembly GCA_010093825.1). NCBI lineage: Eukaryota > Fungi > Ascomycota > Dothideomycetes > Mycosphaerellales > Teratosphaeriaceae > Teratosphaeria > Teratosphaeria nubilosa. The sequence goes on from ML995822.1 coordinate 132,590, forward strand.
AAGTCCGCGAGAGCATAGACACCCGTCTGTTCAACAACCCGCTCGCGCAACTCCAGCACAGGACATGGCTCCTCCACTGGTCGCTGTTTCCATTCTTCAACCACGAGCCCGCTCGGGAAACCCTCACCGACATGTTCTTCTCACAAAACTACATCAACACCATTCAGACTTCCTGCCCATGGATACTGCGATATCTGGCTGCCGCAGTCATTACGAACAGAAGCAGGCCTGGAAGCAAGAGCAATCTCATCTACGGCAACTATCAGAAGCAGCTGAAGGACTTGGTGCGCGTGGTCAGGCAGGAGGGCTACGAGTACACAGATCCCGTGACTGGCTTTTTGAAGGCCCTGTACGTCGACTTTGACTTCGAGGAGGCTCAGAAGAAGCTTGGCGAGGCAGATCTGATCCTACGCAACGACTTCTTCCTAGCCGCCTCTGCCGACTCTTTCCTCGATGCCGCTCGCCACCTAATTTCAGAGTCCTACTGCAAGATCCACCAGCGCATCGACATCAAGTATGTACATGCTCCAATCCCGCTGTAACATCCGCTTGACATACTAACATAATCTACCAGGGACCTCTCAACCCGCCTCGGCCTGTCCTCCGACGAAGGCGAAAAATGGATCGTCAACCTGATCCGCGACACGCGCGTCGACGCCAAAATCGACTACACAGCCGGCACCGTCATCATGAACCACCCGCCGCAGAGCGTCTACCAGCAAGTCATCGAGAGGACGAAAGGCGGCTTCTTCCGGACGCAGGTCCTCAGCGCCGCGGTCGCGAGATAGAATCTTGAGACCGCGAATGATGGTGCTGGGAGTGCGTATGTTTTTGAAGATGCGCCGAGTGCTGGATTTGAGGCGCCGGTGGTGGAGACAAAGGGTTTGCGGAGGTGGGACAGCGCCAAAGGGACCAAGAGTCCCGAGGAGAAGCAGAAGGCGACGTGGGCGCCGAAATGGTTGGGCGTCGGTGCATAGATGAGGTAGGGATCGCCTGGTGGCGTATTTTTGAGGCGCCTGCGCACGGCGGCAAAAAGGTTGCTGCCAGATATTCGGCTTCGGAACCGGCATGGACCGTGCGATGCTACGTACCTTATGATGTGTTGATAGCGCGGCGCCGGTAGAGCTCAAATGTTGGGAAACGAAATGCGATGAACATCTCAATCGCACCAAGTCCAGACCAGACCAGACCAGAATCGCAATGAAGAGTTCTGGCAAGGAGGCAAATCTAGTTCGTGCCTTATTTACCTGAGCGGGCGGATGTACTCGCCGGGCCCACGGTCCAAGATTTCCACCACACTGCATCTCTGTCCTCGTCTCAGTCATTCCCAAACATCCCCGCCAACCCATCCAACCCCTCCTCCCCTCCACCCTGAACAACAGCACCCTGCTCAACCTCCATCGCATACTTCTCCGCCACCCCACCCCCCTTCTTCTTCCCACCCGCGCCGACAGGAATCCTGCCCGCCTCATAAATACTCACCCCCCTCACCCCCTCCAACAACTCCAAAACCAAACTCCTCCCCAACCTCTCAGTCCCGCCCGCTTTCACCAGCCTGCCCACGACCCTCTCGACCTTCTCGACTCCCATATTCGGCAAACTCATCAGCACCCCCCTCACCGTGCCCGTCAGATCCGCGTACAGCGCTATGATCTGCGCGATCAAACCTGCGAGATCGCGCTGCAGATCTGCAAAGTACGGTTCGTTGAGGGAAGATATGGTGGCTTTGAGGACTTCGGAGGCGATGTACTCGCGCACTTGGGGTGCGGCGGGGGAGGTGGAGGTGGCTGTGAAGACGGGGAGGAGGTTGCGGAAAACGCGCGTGATGGTGCTCACGCTGCGGGTGTCGTGGATGCGGAGGGTGTGGGTGGAGAAGAGGAGGAGAGGTTCGAGGATCGTGGGGTCGTTGAAGATGAGGTCGCTTAGGGGGTGTTCTGGTGCGTGACCGTTTGTTGGTGGAGGAACACCGCCGTTTGAGCCTTGCTGGTGCTGTTGTTGCTGTTGCTGCTGCCGCTGTTGTTTGTCAAACTCCAGCAGGAACGGCACGAATGATACCATCGAATATGTCAACTGCCTCAGCACGCTTTCCGTGCGCATCTCATCACCTAATTCGTCATTTTCTCCAGTCCTCTTTTCTTCCGCCGCAGCAATAGCCGCCCACTCTGCCAAGATCTTGGCGTCTAGGCTGACGAACAGCTGCTTTAGTAATGGCGGCAAGAAAGTGCTCTGATACTTTGGTGGACATCTCTGCACCAACCCAGTTGTGAGATTGATGATCGGATGCAAGTGGTTCGCGCTCAGCGCTCCAGCATCCGCGAACAGCGCCGCCGCTAAAGGCTCTGCGAGATCCGTCAAACCGTAGAATTGCTCATCAAATTTCGTCAACAGATATAGCACGTGGTATCCTTGCTCGCGAATGCCACGCATGGTGCCTCGTACTGTACTGGCGAACCCTTCATAGCTGGTCTTGCTGCCGCTGATACGCCGGTAGAACTCTTCTTTGCTCTCATTCGAAATGCCAGACTGCCAGAACCGATCCTGCAGTGTCCGCTTGACTACGTATTGCAATTCCTCAGGCAGGCGCGACCAATTCTGCATCTGATGAAACGCCTGCGCCTGCCTGAGCATATGCAAAAGATTCGGCAGGATGGTAGGAATGAGCGTGGACCAGAGCGTGGACGCCATCTCAAATTCCTCAGATCCAGACTGCAGCTTCTCAGTCGCAGCACCCAGCAAGCTCTTCGTTATCCTCAACGGTACCCGATCGCCAGCTTCTCTGATCTCGTTTTGCCTGGCCTTGCCAGCGTCGTCGAGCTGGTGAGCTGACCAGTCTTGTATCCGATCAAACCTGTAGGACTTATAGAAATTCGGCAGATCTCTCATCCCAAGCGCTGCGCAAAAGCTATCGAGCTTCTGCACCGAAGCCCCGAGATTCGGATCCGACCACGCCTGGTAGACAGGCTGAAGCATCTGCTGTAGTCGCCCCATGCGCTGTTGAGGCTCAATGCCAGGCGCACGGTGGATGATCATGAACAGGAATGCCTTGAATCCCCACACCAGTCGCGGGTCATCCGAATGCCGTTGAGCGAGTTCTTCGATCCTAGGCTCGAGCTCCTGGTACACCTCGAGCAACTCTGGTGCGAATGCCAGAGCCAACTTCTGGAGCTCCAGGACTCTCCATCCTTCCAACCCTTTGACGGCGTCCGAAAAGCTTGAGTACGCCGGCTGATCGTCAACCCGCATCGTCAGCAATCTCTGTACAACGACAAGCACGAATCCCGTATCTTTCTCCACGGCTCTCAGTATCGACACCAGTGTTTGCAGTACTTGCGCAGCAACTTCTGGGTCGTCGACCTGCAACCCAATCACACTCTGACTCCATTCCCGCAGTGATTGTTCGGCGCTTGCTTTATCGTTCTCCGCCCGCATATACTCCGTCTCGGACCACGTTAGCGCCGAGATGTCCTGTACCCATAGCTGGAAGCCTTTCAGAGCCGCAACAACGACGTTGAATTGTGCGTCGAATCGCAGCACCGCCAGAGAGTCTTTGCTGTACGAGCTCGCCTGAAATCCTTGGGAAGAGGTGTAAGGGCCGGACTCGAGCATCCTTCGCATGTCAGCGAGTACATGCTGCAATGCCTCCGATGGTCGAATCCTTGCAATCGCCTGTATAATGCTGGTGCAATATCTCCTATAGTTCCCGAGAAAGGCGTGACGTTCGGGTATCGTGTCAAAGTCTTCATCAAGAAACTGCAGAACTTCGTCCTCCGTTCCCGACTGTAGATTGTCCTGTAGATTTTCGTACCTCAGAAGCCGTTCCGAACACGTCTGTATCAGTGTGTCAAGTGCCTTGAGCAGAATATCGACGATAGATCCGGCAGTGACAGCCATCGTCTTGCTCCAAGAGTGCAGCACGGGAATCGAAACGACCAGGCTCTTGGATTGCAGGACGTATAGCAACAAGTCAAAGAAGTCCGGCACGTCGACCTTGCACGTGTCGCCTGACTTCGAAGAAAGCAGATCCGGATGTGACGACACATTGTCCGCCAACACAGCCAGGAACTCGCTCATCTTCTTCTGTAGCGTATACTTCTCCTCATCCTCTCCTGGTGCAACAGCTGTCCGGTCAAATGCCTGTCGGACCACTGCCACGCGATCTGGCTGCAAAGCTTGTCGTTGCAGCGCCACCCACGCTTCATGCCAGTGCGACCCGTACGGTCGATTGAGCAGCACGTATAGCGTCTCGGTCGCCGCGGTTTGCAACGCAACATCGTCCGTGTGGAACGACACAAAGCAGCAATCCACACACTTAGCCTCCACGGCCGCTTTGAGAGAGACCCAGTTCATGGTTGGGCGCATGGCATTCAATGCCTTGATCGCGCACCTCGCCATCTGATGCCCATCGCCACCCAGTGTGGCTTGCTTCACGCAGTCAGCAAAGAACGCACACATCCTTGCCAACCACCCTGGCCCCTCGACCCGGACTTCTATGCCCTTTCTTCCACTTCTCGTCCGAGCGTATTCTTCCCACAACCCCTGAGGAATCATGATCTCGTCCAGACATGTGCCAAGAACCTCAATCCTCAACCCAGCGACGGCGTCCTCTGAGTTGACAATCTCTTCGCTCAACGTCTCCAGGACGTACAGCACGAAGATCTTGTTGACAACGCCCTTTTCTTGCAGACTCTTGTCCCACAGCGCGACAAGTAATTGGTCCATGTCCGTCCACTCGTCGCCCCAACACCGCTTGGCAAGCTCCACCCACACCTGCGCGACCTTGTTCCTGAGGAACAGCGCATCTTGCACTCTCAAGCTGCCCGCCAAGCATTTGATCCATGTACGCAGCTGTTCGGTCTGGGCGTCTCCGAATTCATTCCATCTGTGCCTGACCGCATACTCCAGCAACTGCAGCCCATAGTATCGCACGGCGTCGTTCTGATTCCAGTCTTCTGCGAGGGTGAAGCCGTAGTGGGGCGCATCTGGTTGGTTCTTGAGCGCCTCAAGATGCTGTAATGCGTGCTGCCGTACCTCATTGGACACTCGTGGGTTGAGGGTAGCCTCGAGTGCCTGTTTGACTGTATCGAGCTGCGGGAGGGATGAAGCTGGCTGTGTCCAGTATGTGCTGAATGCACCGTCCATCGTGTCTGTTACGATGGCGGCTCGCCCTTATGGTTGTTCAGGTGGGCTTCATCTGGCTGGCGGGTGTTGGATCGAGGGGCGCGGTATATGACGGCGGTGTTGCCTAGTGTCTGAGCACGAGAGACATGTGATCTGAGCTGACAATGGTTAGCGACATATCCATCAATACATGTAAATCAAAACTGCGCGAGCATGTGTCTGTCGCAAGATCATCTTATCGTGGGCACCTAATCGATAGTGGAATCTTGGATAACGCGCCGCTTCGGCGACCCTGATGACGAGCAACGCGTGGTCACGCGACCACTCAAACTTTCAAGGGCGGCATCATGAGGCTGCAAGAAATGAGGCACAGATACATGTATGTTATGAGGCTGAGCTTGGGATGTTTGATGGAGAGGAGGCATGCATGGAGCGCGCGGCCATCGCAAGTACGCCTACATGTATCATCGAATAGCAGATTTGTCCTTCCGATTCTGCACATGAAGCAGTTTGAGACTCTACACAACCCGGACCCCCAGCGCCATCGCCAAATCCAAACAAGCATATCATCCTCACCCAAATGGGAAGCCACCCGGGAACCCGCCGGGAAACTGAAAGCCGCCGCCGCCACCGCCAGTCGAGAATTTGAACGACGACCCACCGCCTCCTTGCCTAAAGAAGACCGGCTGTCCACCAGGACCGTGCCCAAACGGACTACCATTTTGGTGTCCACCAGTGGGGTCATTAGGGTCGTCACCTCTATCGTAGCGTGCTCTTAGTTCCGGATCTGACAGCACTTCGTACGCCTCATTGATGGCGGCCATCTTCTTCTGCGCCTCCTCCTGGCTGACACCGTGTTGTGAGGCTTTGTCTGGGTGATTCTGGACTGTAAGCTTCCGCATAGAACGCTTGATCTCGCGCTCATCGGCGTCCCGCGAGACACCCAGAACTTTGTAGTAATCCTTCTGCTTGCTTCTCTTAAGCAACGTCTGGACCTTTTGCATGAGCTCGCGTAGCTTCTGCGTCATGCCATGCTCGTCCTGGGCTTGGTTGATGACGTGAATTGCTTGATCGAACTCATCCGCCTCGATTAGTTTCTGAGCTTTGCCGATCAGAGCGGGTAGACAGTTGGGGTTGTAGGTAAGTGCTTCCTCGCAGTACGCTTGTGCCTTCTTGAGGTTATTCATCTCGGTGTAGGCCTCGCAGGTCTTCTCCACAAGGTTTTCATACAGAGTGTCAGGTGCTTTGGGATGGATGTAGCCTGCTTCGCGCCACTGTTTGATGTCGTCCTTGACTTCTTGGAGGAGGCCTGGATCTTCGGACGTCGGGACAAGGAGTTTGACTGCCGAAGCAAATTGACGCTTCCCAGATAGCGAATCGACCTTCTTCAGTGTCCTCTCGATAGCCTTCTCGGCCTTTCGTAGCTTAGCACAAGACTTGTTGTCGGGGTCATTTTGCAAGCACTTGGATACTGCCATGGTACCCTTTTCGGTCTCGCCGAGTGAATAGAACGTCATAGCAGAGATTTGGAGATGGGGCTCTGTAAGGGCATGATTGATCTGCAGCGCATGATTCAGATCGGATACGCCCTCCATGATCTCGCCTTTTTCCATTCGGCATCTAGCTCGCCGGTGTCGCAGGTCCAAGGAGGTACTGGCCACGTATATGGCCGTCCCCGCATGCAAGATACATGCGTCCCAATCTCCTGCTTTCTCAGCATCGGCCGCCAGCTTGGCGGCACCTTCAGCTTCCTCTAGCTCCTTGGACTCCTCTGTCTTGCCGGCCGCGGCATAGTCTTGCTTTGCGCCTGCCCAGTCGGCATTGCGACTTCTGATCTTAGCGCGCTGCGTCAATGCACCCTCGAAGCCAGGCTTCAGGGTCAGGACGAGGTCGAAGTCGCGGCTCGCTTGCGCATTGCGTCCGAGTGAGAGGTAAGTCGCGCCACGCTTGAAGATGGTGAGATAGTTGCTCGGGTCGCGCTGGATGGCAATGTCGAAGTATGTGAGTGCGTCTTGGGCATTGCCTTGAGCCAAATTGGCATTGGCGCTGGCGATGAGTTGCGAGACGGGTGTATCTGCCGGTATGTCCGAGGCGCTGATGGCCGCAGCGAGCTGGGCGGAAGAGAGGCACAGCGCGCCGAGGGCGAGCGTGGACAGTCGCAACATCATGATGGCGTGTTGCTCTGGAGCTTCAAGGACATGCGTGTGGGTGTTACATATAGAGATCGGTTGGGACAGGTGGAATGTTTCGATCGAGACAAAGGCAAGCTGGCCTTGATGGTCGCTGGCCCGTGCGGCTTCACATGCAACGCTACCTTCCAATGCGGCTCAATGTACTGTATGGGCAAGCCACGTTCCATTAGGTCGTGGGCCTGTCGGTAGCCGGAACAGCCAGGATCGTGCCCTACCCTGTCTGCGATGCTCATGACGTGGGCATTGCTGCATGAACGCGTTGTTGTTACCAGGTACTACATCTCCTGGAACCAACATTCAAGATTCAGAAGACGTACATTCCTGCAGTCTTCTCGTAGGTCTACTGCGCTGTAATGGCACGGGATCGGTAGCTACTTGGCGGCAGTGGACACTCATCCCGGCAGGTGGTACGACCGTATCCACCTGCACTGCTGCCCTCGTGGTTGGTCTTGTCTGCACCGCAATCGTGCCAAGAGCATAGTCTGGATACAGTGCGATCCCCCGTTCCATCATGGCGCCCTTCCGTCTGCGTGTGGACGGTCCACACCTCCGAGACCCCCAAAATCGAGAGATCACGCTGTATGGCATCAACGTCGCGGGAGATGCCAAGTTGCCCGCGCATCCCGAGATCAACTCGCACGTGAAGAAGCGCTTCTTCGAAGGAGATACAGTGTCCTTTGTGGATCGGCCCTTCTCGGTGGAAGAGGCGCACGAACACCTTTCGCGATTGAGACGATGGGGCTACAACACCATCCGATATATCTTCACCTGGGAAGCATTGGAGCATGCAGGCCCCGGAAAGTACGATGAGGACTTCATACAGCACACCATCAAGATATTGCGTCTCGCGAAGGAGTATGGCTTCTATGTTTTCATGGACCCACACCAGGATGTCTGGTCCAGGTACACGGCAGGCTCAGGCGCCCCAATGTGGACCATCTACGCCTGTGGACTGGATCCGCAGAAGTTCGCCGTGACTGGAGCGGCATTGGTACAGAACACATGGCCAGATCCCGCTGATTTCCCGAAGATGGCATGGGCGACGAACTACCAACGCCTAGCTTGCCAGACCATTTTCACTTTCTTCTATGCTGGAAAGCTGTTCGCTCCGAAGTGTATCATCGATGGCAAGAACATCCAGGACTACCTCCAAGACCACTTCCACAACGCTTGTAGACATCTGGCTCAGCGTATACACGAGGCGGGAGACTTGCACGGTGACACTGTCATTGGGTACGAGAGCATGAACGAGCCGAACAAAGGCTTCATCGGCCATCCAGATTTGTCCAAGATTCCCGCCGACCAGAATCTGCGAAAGTCTATCTGCCCGACTGCATGGCAAGCCATGCTTACTGGATCCGGTCGGGCGTGCGAGGTTGAGACCTATGATTTCGGCAGCTTTGGGCCGTACAAGAGCGGCACGCAGCTTGTAGACCCGAAAGGTGAGAGCGCCTGGTTAGACCCGAAGACGTGGGATGACACCAAGTACGGCTGGAAACGCGACGAGGGCTGGCAGCTGGGCGTGGATATCTGGGCTCAGCACGGCGTCTGGGACCCGAGCGTTGACGAATTAAAGCAGCCATTGTACTTTTTGAAGCATCCTGAGACCGGAGAAACACTCGATATGGAGTATTGGACCAATAACATGTTCCTCGAGTTCTGGCACAGATACAAGGACGCTATTCGTAGTGTTTGGCCGGAATCGATCATGCTGATGCAGCCGGCACCGTTCGAGATCCCACCACACATCAAAGGCACGAAAGACGACGACTCGAACATGATCTTCGCTTCTCACTTCTACGATGGCATCACCCTCATCACGAAGAAATGGAATAAGCTTTGGAACGTTGACGTGCTGGGCATACTTCGTGGACGGTACAGCAGCCCGGCGTTCGCGCTCAGGATTGGCGAGTCGGCTATTCGGAATTGTTTCAAGGACCAGCTGTCGACTATCAGGAAAGAGGGCGAGGACTTCATGGGCGCTCACCCTCTTCTGTTTACCGAAATTGGAATCCCGTACGACATGGACGACAAGTACGCGTACAAGACCGGCGATTATACTTCGCAGTCCGCTGCGATCGATGCAAACCACTTCGCCGTGGAAGGCAGTGGAGCGAGCGGCTTCACATGGTGGGTCTACACGGCAAGCAACAGCCACTTCTGGGGCGACAACTGGAACGGCGAGGACCTGAGCATCTACTCCGCCCAAGACCGCGAACTACCCTCCCCTTCGCAAGAACCCGACAACAGGAGAATCTCAATGGACCCCGCAAGCCCCAGCTACAGCGAGAGCGCCTCCTCATCCGTCGGACCAGGCAGCATCAAGAAAACCCTGTCCGTCGACAACATGCACCGCCGCACGCCCTCCCTCTCCTCCACCGACACCCCCGGCTACCGCGCTGCCGACGCCTACATCCGCCCAACCCCCATCTACACCCACGGCACCATCGCCACCTCTACCTTCGACCTCAAAACCTGCACCTTCACGCTCAATCTCACGTCCCCAACTCCCACCGATCAAGCGTTCCCGACCGAGATTTTCTTGCCGGAATTCCATTTCCCGCAGAGCGGTCAGCAGACGAGTGTGGAGGTTAGCGGTGGCAAGTGGGAGATTAGGGTTGTGGATGCGAGTGGGACGGGCAAGGAGGGGTCGATGCAGCAGCGTTTGAGGTGGTGGCATGGCGTGGGCGAGCAGAGGGTTGTGGTTAAGGGGGTTAGGAGGAAGAGCGGGAGTTTGAAGCCCAAGGGAGAGGAGGAGGAAGGGTTGTTGGAGGCGTATTGGCAGATGGGGAGGAATTGTAGTGTGATGTGATATAAGACGTGACGGTTTGGGTTTTCACGACACGGAGGCTGTATCGCGTGGTGAATTATTGCGTCGTCGGCGGCGGTACACTCGTCGTTATTCACAGTAACTTCTGCGTTTCTGCTTCTTTCCCCTTTGTCACCGGCGTGAGCAGTCATCACCACCTAACATCCATCAAGCTGTCACTCTTGTGTTTCCATTGGCTAGCCGCAACACGGAAAGCTTCCGTCTACTGGGCTGCGGGCCTCCGCTTAAGTAGTCACCGGTCAGCTCCATACCACAGCCATCGGTCGAAGCCCTCCGTACAGCGAAAGAGGACAGTGCTGATTTTCGGCAGATGAAAACGGTTCGACCTCAGGGCGACTGGGCGAGAGTGAGGTTCTCCATCCCTTGTTCGCTGTTCGCGCGACTTAAGGGCTTGACAACGATCAAGGGGTTGAGCGCGGAGGATAAAGCTGCAGCTTCCATTTTGGCTCCACGGCGAGGTCCTGTTGGGTGAGCGCGCTGATCTGATCTAGCGTGAAGTCGAGGATATCGGTGTTGGATGTTGCGGCCTCAGGCACGATGTCAGACAGACAATGTGCCTGAGGAGGTGCTTGAGCACCTTGTGCTCGAAGGTCTCGGCTCTCTCTATTTAGAAGCTTGGCTTCATTTCGTGCCTGACGTATATACTCGCGAATACAACGCGCTTCTTGGCTCGCCTTCGCGGTTCCATTGAGCGTCTCGGTGAGCGACGGTGACAGTGGGCTTTATTTCCTGACCGGACGACGGAAGCTGAGGCTGCCGGCTTCTCACGGTACGAGACGGAAATGTGAATCGTGCCAGAGGGGTCGTCCTTGTGCGCCGACATTGTAAACGGGCACTGTCGACCTACCTTGCCCTGAAATGCCACGCGTTCTCCCAGGGAACATGAAATGCCTGAATGCTCGGCATTTATTTTCGTGCTTGTCCCTGGACGGCGGGTTGCTTGGCCAATGCTGCACAGAGCCTGCATATGATACAACCCAAGCCATCTCATGGTATCCAAAGATAAGCACTCCGACGGAAAGCTCCATGTGTAAGGTCCTATGCGATCCCACGTTCTATAGGCATTCTAGGTGATTGCGAGCAGGGAAGTTGTTGAAAGCACCAATCGTGCGGGGTCCCAGCATCCGCACGTGGGAGACCAAGGATTGTCTGGCTAGTACTGCACTAATCCAGTAGCTTGATGCGAAGTGAATGCTGTTCTAGCCTTACCTGGAGTAACTGAACCGGGGAGAGACTTTATATTCCTGTCGAGAGTTAAACCTCGCCGTCGAGATGGCCGCGGCTAATATGGGGAGAGCAGCATCGACCGGCAGAGCCTCATGTTCTCCTCTCAAACCTTGTGACGCGTGGAGCCCCCAACGAGGTACAAGCAGGCTACCTGATAGCACGTTGTCGACCGGATCCAGGAGCACTGGAAATCTGCCGGACGCCCTGAGCTTTCCTAGTATAAGCTTAAAGCTTAGCCTTCACCCTTGACCTCATGTCCAGCATGCATCCTACATTTAGGGCCTCGAGAAGCAAGCCGGAGTCGATGCACATGGTCGACTTCACTACGTACTGTGCAACTCTACTTCGCATCGACTGCATTAGATCATCTGTCGCAACCAGGCAGGCGGCAAGCTGATCGAAGATTGCGGTGAGCTCCTGGATTGTCAACATAGACTGCTCGTCCGGTTGATAGATCGTCGATGAAGCTTCAAACGCCCTCAGCATCACCGACTCGATCCCAACAAGCATGCCTGCCTGCTACGGTGGCGGAGCACCTTTGTAAGCATTCATTCAACGTCGCCTGTCGCAGCTTTCCCCTTTCTGGTATACTGTTAGTGCCCTTACGAACACCCTTGTATCTCACCCGGCTGATGATGCCAGCATTTCAAGGAGTGTTCCGCGGCCTTCTCCAGAACCCTTGCAATGTCATCACCGGCATCACAGTGTCCTCATACTGCCGCGGCGCACTGTGCGGCTGCATTCCGATGTCGCTCATCGGCGACGTAATCGGTAGTCGGAAGACGATCTGGCTTGCTATGAGTCTCATCGCCGTTGGCGCACGCTGTAGGTGTCTGTGTATAGTCTATCTCACCTGATCGTGTGATGACTGGTTTCGGGAGGACATCGATGGAAGTACGGCGCCCGAGGTACGGGTCAGTCAGGATCTCGAAGAAGCACAATCGTGGTCGGAGTGTGTCGTGTGAGATCTGGTTCGTTGGTGCTGGTATTTTGTTGGCGTAGTGGGCGCAAGTGTCATTTGCAATTCACTGAAAACTCATGCCTTCGCTGACGACGAACAGTGACAACAGCTTCTCGTGCGTAGCCATCGTGGTAGCAGGGCGTATACCCATCGCACTCCAGCTCGTCTTCGCAGCCACGGCTACCTTCATCGTATGGGGCTGTCCTGAATCTCCTCGCTGGCTGGCCAAGCGCGACCGTGAGCAGGAAGCCGCTGAAGTACTCAGCGCCGTACTCGACGTCTCGACAGACGGCTCACCCCTCGTGGACAAGATAGAGGCTATACATGCCTCAATTGCCATCGAGCAAGGTGGAGGCAACTTCAAGAGCAGCGCTTGGTCTCATAGTGACGAGCTTCAGACTGAGAACCTTGTGCTCCTTGTAGGTGGGGTCTCTCCATGTAACAGTGGTCCGGCATGAATCTGGTTGCCATGTTCGTCCCGTTTGTTCACTTCGGCTACCCTGAGAGCGCTGGGCTGTCGCACGACGAGGTTGGCAGCGTATTCCTGCCGGCAGACATGCAGAATGACGGGGCCCGCAATGTCTCCATCTTGAACGGTGCTGTTGATGATCTTGAGCGTGGCAAGGCTCGTGTAATTACCCAAGAGGTGGAAAAAACAGTCAGAATTGGAAGCCAATCAAAAGGTCGCACATAGTATCGAGGCCATGAGAGATGCTGTGAACAATTTCATTGCATGATGTTGCCGGCAATAATGTTATTATAGCAGCAGTCGTGAACATTGACAGTGATCTGAACCAGTCCCTGGTAAACCTGCAGACTCCGGCAGATGGGAGTCGAAGGCGTCGCTTGCTCGGGTATCGCCATCGCTGCTTGTGCGGTAGGGACTCGGGAGACCTGGGGCCTTTCTCAATAATTCCACGCAAGGTGATGTCGTCGTTGGCCTTATGCATATTCGGCGCGAAAGAGGCACAGGCACATCTCCCCCCCCTTAGTTTGTTGCAATAACTCGAAATCTGCGCGTTTCCCATTGGACATTGAGCCGATGAAACAGTGGAGAAGGCACTGGAAACATCTATGGAAAGTATAGCGCATTCTTGGCAATGTATCGCCATCTAGCTTACCCAGAGATATACAAGTCCTTTACATTATCATGTCTGCTTCCGTCTTTTCTTTACTGGACTCAAATCCAAAATAAGAAGGTACGACACAATACGAGAACATTGGATCTGAGTGGTAGACTGATATTCAATCTCTTGTTAAGAAGATGTGGTTCCGTACCTTCCAGACCCTTGCATCATAACGAGCTACATGTTGAAGTTGCTAGGCGTGGAGGTTATTCAAGCGGCGGCCGCGGTGGTGTCTTCATAGCTCGGCGGGTTACCTCCAACTCACATGTCAATTCGACACTAAGTTCGGGAGCCGCAAGGGGGCCAACGGTACCCCAATCTGCCACCGCGACCAATATTGGCGGAACGAATCAAGCCCAACAGCTCCGCGTCCAGCAGCACCGACCACCCTCGGCTAATATGATCACGGCCTCCCAAGAGCAGAAAGGCATCTCTCATGGGCATCTTGAGTCTCAAACCGACAGCGACCGCACACTAAGCGGGCAGGTCCTGGAGTCTGACCTGCACAATGAGACAATCGGAGATCCAGATGACAGCAGAGCAGCGCCTGATACTGTGATTCGAGCCGGCAGGTCAGAGACTCCGTTCGAGGTATACGAGCGCTACAGAGCACAAGCGGAACGTGCAGAGCGCGAACGGGATCGTGGAGATCCTGATTTTGTGCTCGCCTCTCAAGAAGCTCGGTCGCCACCATTCAATGGAACAATAGAGTCCCAAGAGCTGGAATTCTTGAGACAGAGCACTACGAACTCGCTTGTGGATCGGACTCGTGGGGCTTCCAGAGCACGACAGTCTGATGGACCAGGCCAAGCCCAGTCTTCAGACGGGCCCGATCCTCATCAGCCCAATGACGCCCATCATACTCGGCGTGGATCGGGCCCTCTCCAGCAGGAACAGGACGGTTACGTGGAGGACCACTCGATGGCTGGAATTTTACGCGCTGATGCCTCGGCAGCCGTGACACCTGCATCTCATCGTGCAAAGCAGGCTTTTGGATCACCCTCACATGTCAGTGAGATGATGCTAGACGATGTTGTCAAAAGACACAGCAACAAGGGGAAACGGACTCGCAATATCGTACGAGAAGTGCGGGCCTGAGAACCGCAGGGAGCGTGATGAGCACATCGCAGCAATCAAAGCCAATTGGAGCAACCCTGCTCTATTCTGGCCCTATGAGCTGAGGCTGCTTGGCTAAAAGCAGATACCAAATGGTCGTGGTGGTATGACGACTATCAAGGAGGCATTGGATCACAGAGATGTTTCTACCCTCCTTCTCAAGGCCATAAGGCGGTTCTCGGAGATCACCAAGGGCGATTACGGGGCAGCAATGAAGCTGATCGCAAAAATTGTCGATCGCAGGGCACAGAACAGTCAAGAGCACAAGATCTTGCTCCCGGCAGATGCTGAAGAAGCCACAAAGCTGGCACTCAGCAAGGCGAAGGTCCCAGTTGGCGGAGCTGATGCTGGGCCTAGTGCAAGGAAGCGCAGGGCGCAGCAGGTGGCAGATGATGAGCCAGGACCTCGTCGTTTACGCACTCCGGATCGCGAGGACGCCATGTATTGCGAGCCAAGCTCACCAGAGACTCCGTCTCGCCAATTGGAAGACCAGTTGATGTCAGACGCCGATCCGGACGGCAATGACTCTTCGGCATCAGGTCAGGAGATGGAATCACGAACACAAGAATCACTGTTCGGGCCAGATCCGCCCGCGCCGGCGGAGGATGCTGACCCATCCGAGCATCTCGAAGCTGCTCTCGTCAGTACCATAAGACAGAACTTGGTACCGGCGGCATCCTTACCATCTCCTGACACTGACTCGGCAGAAGAGCCACAGCACGATGCGATGGATGAAGATGTCAGCATCACCGAGGTGCGGCAGAGGGCTCGAGCGAATGCGGCTGGAGCTCGCACAATCTCTTTCACTGCAGCTGCAGATGACGATTGGGAGGATATTGCTGCTCATGATCTTCAGCAGCTGTTCTACTTGAAAGCTAAGGCGGCCAGAGCCCAAGGGAAACAGGTCGTCATCAGCTTTAGCCTGACTCAATAGGCTCTTGCCGGGGAGGAGGAGGTATTGTTTTGGTTGAAAGCGTCGTTGCGAGAACTGGTGGACAGACGTGTTGGTCTTGACGGGGAAAGAACATGATTGAACGAAGTGATACCATGGGTCGGCATAGATTGTTGAATGTTTGGTGAATTGTGATAGCGGCTGTTGAAGCTCCTGGGAATGGTGAAATGGCAGTATGCGATTTGGACACGATCTTTATCAAGTTCCAGAGGTTTAGATAGCTTCCAGTTATAGGCTATAGCAGCAACAAACAATGACACTCCTGAGGTTGACTGTGTCTTTCTCTGTATCAACATTGCCGTGTTGATGGGCCTGGTGAAGGTGCGAGACGAGTACTTTACGTAGACGTGCGTTCTGACCTGGACAATCCTGATATTTCAAGGCGAGAGCAGATTCCGGGGCCTACGTGAGGTGCCTCGTCCAAGCGCAAGTCCAGAATAGATAGGCACGGCACAAGCATATGTTTCCCTCTGTCGATGCCGATGAGCTCTCGGGCGTGGAGTATATGAAACTGCCCTCTTCGCTGATGATTCAAGCTCTTCATGTTCGACTCGTATATTCACGTTTGCATTCAGCATGAATGTCGCCACAGTACTTCTCGTCGCACACGTCTCGTCGTCCGCTCTATATCTCCAAGGAATGTAGGTGTCTCTCTCGCTTGACAACTTAATATCTCCCCATGTCTTTCCTCAAAGTAGGGCTGCTCAGACCTCCATCATCAAACCCCAAACGTATACAGCGAACATGGATCCCACCACTACTCCAACCCAAGCGCAGTGGCAACGTGAAGTCCCGAGTCATCGTGGAATCCATGAAGCGGCCGAGTGAGGGATGACATTTCTCTTGTCACAGACCGACAGTACTGACACAATCGAATCCTAGGCGCAAATCTTGCCGCTGTCCTCATCGCTCCGCCGTTCGCCCTAGCGATGGAAGGACATTTGCGGTGCACGAGGACAATCAGCTCAGGGATTTGGCCTTGGCAGACCCGCCGAGGACGAGCAGAAGACCGAGAAGGGAATTGAGGAGGATTTCGAGGAGCTCGGCGACGGAGATGGAGGAGGCTCGCGATGCCGAGTGGGTCAAGTTGCACTAGGTCCAGCGTATGGGGATGCGCTCGCGGTCTACAGGTGCCGTGAATACCTCTGGCCATGAATTTGATCCAATCCATATCCAACATACCACCAAAAGACATGGCCGAATGCCGTCCACATGCTGCACGAAAGGATAAGGTAACCGTTCAGGCCAATGTCGTATCAGCGCGTCGACATACTCCAAGCTTTGCGCACCATTTCGCAATAAATTGATGAGCCTGCTACATCCCTCGACCACGACCTTATCTGTGGGCATGGAATCCTCCTACCCATCAGCCGCGCAGTGACGCTGTTTGAGTGCATCAGATCTTGAGCATTGTAAGTCGCCGCACTCAGTCGCTGCCCTTGACAATGCGCAACACCCCAGAGTCCGTATACTGCACCACCTTATCCCACTCCGCCAACCTCCCGAAAGGAGTCCTCAACCACGCCTCCAACTCATGCAACAATAACCTCGCATTCTTCCGCCCAAGAAACTCAGCAACAAGATCTTCCGCCCTTCCATCCGCGCCTTTCGGCTCATGAAAGCGACGTATAAAAACAATGTACTCAACGAAGTAATCTCTACTTCTGCCTCTGCTGATGTCCGGGTCATCCAGATAGCTGAAGACCTTTATTTCCCGGCGCAAGAACGCGCGGGCACGGGACTGCAACTGCGTCGAAGCAGAGACTGGATCTGCCGAGACATTCCGGTAGCCTGTATATGGACTCACGCCTACGTGAAGAGAGTACAGGCCGTCGCGATAGATTTGGCGGCGGCGTGTGAGTGAGGGGTCCTCGCGGCTTGAGGCAAGATCTTCTGGAAACCATCTTTCGACCCGCCGTCTTCCATGGCCCGATCTTGACGACGCCAGTCTCACCTCAGCAGTGAATCCAGATCTCGTCTTGTCCTCCGGGACATGTAACGTTTTGTAATCTTCCTCCGAACGCCAGTCATATTGGACTTCCGTCACATTGACTTTGCACAGCGGACATGTGGCGCGCTCCTGCAGCCACGAGACCAGGCAGAGGAAGTCGAAGGTCAAGTGATTACATGGTGCGGCCACGGCCCTCTCAGATATGGGCTGCAGGCATATCGTGCAGGCATCGTGGTCGTCTTCCTGCTTCGCCGTATCCTTGCCACTGGCAGCGGCGTCGGTGATCCTGGAGCCTCCCGTCGCTTCGTCGAAGTTCACACGCTGCGTGTCGATGTCCGTATCTGCGTCACTGGCCATGCAATGCCATATGGAGATCCTGTTCGGTGCTTATTTTTGACAAGTCACGACGCAGCACCGGTTTCAGATGCGTCTCGGCTAGTTCCGGTCATATGTTGCGTCACTATGCATGTGAAACCTTCCAAAGGTGCCTGCTCCGCATTACACCTGCGGTCTCACAGCTCTCAAGCATTTTATTGGAGTGGACTTCACCAGACATCAAGGTGCCAGCACGAAATTCACATGCCGCCCACACCAGCCAACCTCAACATGGCCGCCAACTGCATCTTCTGCAAGATTATCAAGGGTAATTACCAACCCCGCAGCAACTACCGAACAATCAATCCATTAATCAAATCAACCTACAGGCGACATTCCCTCCATGACCTTCTATTCCTCTCCCAAAGTCTACGCCTTCCTTGACATCAACCCTCTCGCGCCAGGCCACGCCCTCGTGATCCCCACCCATCACGGCGCCAAACTCACCGACATCCCTGACGACTCGCTCACCGAAATCCTGCCCGTCGCCCGCAAGATAGCTGCCGCGCAGGGCCTGACGGATTTCAACATCTTGCAGAATAACGGCCGTATAGCGCATCAAGTTGTCGACCATGTGCATTTCCATGTGATTCCCAAGCCGGATGAGAAGCAAGGATTGGGAATCCAGTGGCCGCAGCAGCAGGGGAATAAGGAGGAGTTGGCCAGGCTGGCGGAGGAGATAAAGAGTAAGATTTGAGTTGCAGGATTGGTGAGAATTTGTAGGAGACGGGATCGATGCAAAAAAGAACATCGTTTGAAGTTTACGAGATGATCAGAGAACTTGTATAGATGGCGTGTGCAATCATTTCGAATTTGACTTGATAAGGGAAGTTGTCTCTTCAGGCTGCATCCTACACGTTCTACCAACGCCTCGCTAAAATGCAGATCAAACGGCCATCGCAGATTCTTGCCGACCGACCACTGAGTTTGCCATCAACCTGCCAGTCCTTCCCACAAGTCCACCAATCAGCGTCTGCCGCACTTCAACCCTTTTCTTCCTTTCTCGCTGGTACTGAACTCACTGATTCCTCGAATCCTCTGCCACTCTTTCGCCTCTTCGCTCGCGAGTGACGTCCTCAGTGAGGGCATCTTCCACCCTACTTCACCAATTCCGACATCTCTGCTTGGTTCTTCATCGTGAAACGCGTTTCCCAAGCCACCATTCCGCGAATCGAGGAAGTCCGTGCCATAGAATGCGATGAAAAATGTGCCGGTCATGCTTAGTGCGAACAACAGCAAGAAGAGGCCGGAAGCGGTTGCAGCAAATGCCTTGACAGTGTCCTTCTGAGAATGGTGTTATTTGGATGACCTGTAGTCCTAGATCACGGACGGCAAGGCGCCAGCGATCAGGATGGAAGAAGCCAAGGTGGCGGTGGTGAAGAGGGTGTTGCACCATGGTCCTACGCGGCCTGCAAGGCTTTGGTCTCTTTGTCACTGATTGTTGGCTGTTTGATCAATCGTTGGTGGAGCGTGGCCACTCTGATTCATGCCGGGCAGTGCGACTCCTGGTATTCCACCTGCTTGACTCCCGCCTTGCGCAGCGCCTGGTTGAGGGAAGCCTGCCTGCGTGGAGCTTGCTGGAGCGGGAGCCATCGTGCAATATCGCTGCTGAGGCCTAAGTGGAGAAGCGTGGTGAAGCCTCTAGCAAGCAGATCTTGTTAAACTTCGTGTCACGAGTCTTCGAAGAACTCGAGATGAAGTGCGATGCTATCCGCGAAGACTGGATACATGTCTTAAGCCGGGCTTTGTCTGGCAGATGAATTCTTGATCTCTGGGAGGTCAGCTACCTCTCAATTTTGCCTTTTCTGCCTCTGCCTTGTATTCTGCATACACTAGCCCAGCCACGCAGCTGCTGGCGTATATGATATCGCTGCCGGAGAACAAGCCTCACCGTGCCAAGTTGGGTAGCTCCGGTGACTCATCCCCCAGGTGCCGTCAGTAAGGCGCCCCGACGAGAGTTTATGCCTCTCGAATCATCTTGAGCAGGCCGACATGCACTGATTCCGTCAGTCAATCAATTGGTCAACCGGTCCACTGGTCGCTCGCGACTTCTGGTCCGACACTCTGTCGACACATAATCAACCGCCGATTGGAGCAGTCATACTGCATCACTGAGCAGTCAATAGCAGGTTGCCATGTCCTCAAGCAGTCAATGGTATCAAATAGTCAACCGGTTGATTGACTGACACGATGACTGCCGACAGAAGTTGCTGGGCTCTGCATCGGTAACCTATGAGGTAGAACGAGGCTGTGCTCAGCATGTATTGGATGTAGGCATCACAATTTACGGGGAGACTGAACAGATGCAGAATGGTCGGCGGTTTGGCCAACGACACTAGTCGATGACATGAGGTGAGGTCCGTGAGGACGGGAAGGGTCAGAGTTGAGCGGCCCGTCCACGTGCCTCTTAGTGCGCCGCTGGCCCAGATGCCGGCAAAGCCTCGTGCACCATGCACTGAAAGACGCATCGTGCGCCATATGTGCCAAGCATGAAGTTACTCACTTTTTCTTGTGCACATAATTTATACAGCTTCAAAGTCTTTAATAGCAGTTGATATTATGGCTGCGCTATAAGTCTTTATTATATATGCTTTTTATTATAGTATATAGAAATTAGTAGTAGTATTATAATTATAAAGTAATATCTAGTAGGTATATATATTTTAGTTCTTTATACCCTTACTTCTCTTATAATATACAACTTCTATACTATCTAAACACTATATTAAGAAGAATTAGTTAATATTATTACTAGTATTATTATTATAGCTTAGTAGTAAGTCTTTCTTAGCGCTCCTATAGGCTTTAATACTAATATTTTGCTAAGATTCTACTATCTAACTACTACTAATACTAGCAAGTACTAGTATTATAGTTAAGCAAAATATAATAGCTATATTATAAGTAATAACACCTTATAAATATGCAAACTTAATTAAGCTAGCTATATTAATAAGATATTAGAAGATAAGAATGCTCTTAATCTATATAAAGAGTATATAAAGCGCAATCTACTATATAAGGTCTTTACTAATTATAATAACTTAACTTATGCATATTATAAGTAGTATAGCTATAGTAACTATATAGCTAGTATAGCGTATATTAAGACTATTAAGAAGAAAGCAGAGCGTTTAGAAGCGGCTCTTTCTATAGCTATATAGCAGATTAAGATATTAGAGATTATAGCTAGTAGTATAGCTAGTAGTAGTATTAAGAATAGACTTATTACTTATAAGTTAAAGATTATAGTAATAGATAATTATCTTATAATATAAATAACTATATAGGGCTAGATTATAGCAGATATAATTCTATAGCAAAATAAGGCTTAGCTATACTACTTTTCTAGTAGAGCTAAACTCTACTATACTAAGATAGAATATAAGAGAGCTATTATTATAATTTAGCGTAAGCGCTAAGCGCTATAGAAGGAGTATTTATAGTAGTAGCAGCTTAATACTTTTAATTAAGAGAGCTTAGAAGCCTAGAGCTATAAGATATAGTAGTCTACTAGTAGAAGCACTAAGAGTAGTATCTAGTAGAATTAAGTATTAGTATTAATTACCTAACTACTATTATATATCTATCTTATCTTATATCTATATTATCTTATCTATCTTGTCTTATTTATTTCTTCTAACGCTACTACCTACTATTATTAATCGCTTTATAATTATATCTTAGCCTTAGTCTTAGAGCGTCTAAGATAATATTTAAATTAATATTAAGCTTTAGAGTAGCTTATTTAGACTTCTTCTACTTCTAGCTAGCTACAATTAATCTAACTAGCGCTAAAGATATTAGTTAAGCTATATCTATAGCTATAGTAGAGATAGTATTACTATTAATAGCCTTATACTTAATTAGTAGCTAAGACTATAGCTTCTACTTAATAACTATAGGCTCCCTATTAAGGCAAATAATATTATGTAATAATAGCTACTTATAAAGTATAGCTACTCTTACTTCTATCTTAGCTAATATCTTTACTTTATAGGCTATCTATACTTCTATTATTATTATCTCTAGTTATAGTAACATCTTCTTTTAAGCTCTAGGCTTTAAAATATATAGATAGATAGAAGCTCTAGTAAGAGCGTTATTATAAAGACTTCTATTATCTTACTAAACTCTAGCTTCTACTTATCTGCTAGTACTAGCGTTTTATCTACTATTAGCGCCTTAATACTTAACTAGATAGGCTATATTATATTACTTAAATTAATAAGCTCTAAGCTCTAAGCTATAATATTAAGCTCTAAGTTCTTAAATAGGCTAGCTAGAGATAATAGTATAATATTAGTACTTAAGAGTAGTAATAGTACTAGTATTAGTAGAGTTAATAAAGCGAGCTATTTTCGACCTTACTTCTAGCTCTTAGTAGTATTTATCTTATATAACTTAATAAGAATAAATATCTTATACTAGTTATCTTAGGCAGTTTAAAGATGCTAAGCATATTAATAATATTACTAAAGTCGCTCTAATTAGTAATAACTAGCTAGAAGATATTAATATTATTAAAAGCTCTCTTCTTAGTTAATAGATCCTTAATAAAATAGTAATTCTAGTATAGTAGTTAGCGCTTAAGATTATAGATAACTATAGTTGTTATAGAATTAATAAAGGTTGTATAGTTAAGTAAAAAGTCTATAATTAAGCTTATAGTACTAGTATAGATATTTATAGAGATATTAATCTTCTCTTTATATAATGCTAGCTAAAGAAGTAGTTTATTATAGCTCTTATTAAAGCTGCTATACTTACTATATTTAAAGTTAATTAGCTACTTAAATACTTATAAGTCTACTCTTACTATTATAGGTAGCTTAGCAATCTACTTTCTCTTCTATAAAGATCTAATAGCTAGCGCTATCTATAAAAGGAACTCTCTAGCTAGATATTATAGTTATCTTATATTAGTCTTAGACCTCTAGAGTATATTCTTTAGCATAACGTTATTTTTATAGTCTTAAGGTTTAGAGACTCCTTATCTAGTATATAATAAGATTATTTAACTAAGTTAAGTATAAGGCTTCTAAACTACTATAAAAGGACTATGTCTATATACCTAGAAAATTCTACCTCTTTTTGTTATACTCTATCTACTTACTCTATAAGTATATAAGCGCTTACCTTAATTACTACTATCTTCTTATAGGTCGCTATCTCTAATCTAGACTAGTACTAACTATACTTTACTTCTCTATTCTATTATGCATTACTTTTATCTAACGATTTCTAATATTATGCTTCCTTAATTAAGAATAGTCTAACTTTCTTATAGTCTAGTTTCTTTGTTAGTTATTATATTTTCAGGTTTTTAGTATTAATATACATCTTATTCTCCTCTTTTAGCTAAGGTACTATTCTTGTTTCCTAGCTTTTAAGCCTTCTCTAATTCTAATAGATTAGTCTTCTTGCTTTATTATGCTACTATTAGAGATTACTTGCCTAGACTATTATAGCCTAAGCAGCTCTATAGTAGTACTTAGGTCTAAAGATATTAGGATCCTTTCTAAAATTTAGAAAGAATAGTAATCTGCTTATTATTATAGAATTCATATTATTAATTATTAGCTAGGCTATTAAAAATAAGGTTACCTAGTTGCTTATTGCCTTATTAATATAGTGTTATAAATATGTCTTAAGTATCTAATTTGTTTGCTCTGTTTACTTATCTATTTATAGGTAAAACGCTATTAATAACTTCTACTTTATTCCTAGAAGTATAAGAAGTATCTTCTAGTATTATAATATTAAGAGCTTATCTCTATCTATAACATATGTTTTTTGCGTTCTATAGTATCTAATTAGCTAGTTAAGCACTAGATATACAAGTTGTTCTACTATTATTAACTTGTTATATAGTATAAAGTATGCATAATTTATAAGTCTATTAATAATATTAAGTATTAAATAATATTACTATTCTATAACTAGGTTCTTTAATCTTAGTAACTTTATAATAAAGTCTATTATAACCTTATCCTATAGTTATTCTAGTACTTCTATATACTAAATGTTTCTATAAGGCGCGTATTATTCTGCCTTATTTCTCTAGTAATATATATACTTCTTAATATAGTTATATACTTGTTATTATATCTATAAGAACATAAAGTGCCTTTATATTAAGCGTACTATCTTTGCAATTCCTAGATATCCTTATATTAGTTTGTTATAGTATCTCTATATATAGTTCTTAACGCCTACTTCTAGCACTTAGAATTTTCTCTTACTAACTAGGAATTCCTCTTCTTTATTATTTAGAATCCTAATTATTTTATTAAATTCTCTAATATTAGTACTTAGGCTTCTATTATTATTAATTTTTAACACTTAATACTTAAACTTGTCTTTTGTCTTTATATAGTTGCTTCTTTATAATAAGGTATTAGCTCTTCTATTATTTATTCCTAGAGTATACTTAATTTTAAACTTGTACTAGCTAAGAAGTTCTGCCTACCTAATCTATCTATTTATAAAGTATTTTATAGTTGTAAAGTATAGAAGTCCTTATAGTCTAAATATATTATAAGTTCTAGTGCTTCTTTATAGTATACTCTCTAGTATTATAGTATAGACACAATTGTAAGTAGCTCTTTATTATAGATATTATAGTTCTATTTAGCTAGTATTATTCTTTAAGAATAGTAAGCAATAAGCTTGCGTATTCTATTACTCTCTTAGATAAGGCATACTCTAATAGCTAGATTAGATACATCTATTTTAATCTATATTAGCTTGTTTATATTAAATATAGTAAGTATTAAGCATTCTGCTCTAGTGTCTTTTAGCTTCTAAAAGGCCTCTTAATACTCGTTTTCCTATCTATATATAGTGTCTTTCTTTATAAGATTTGTAAGTACTATTAAACTATCGAATAATCCTTAATAAACTTTTAGTTATAGTTTATAAGCTCTAAGAATATCTAGACGTCCTTAACATACATTAGTTTTAGCTATTCTTGTATTACTTTAATCTTATTAGAGTCGATGCTTAATTCTTCTATACTTATTATAAATTCTAGGAACTTAACTTTCTTCTTATAGAATTTGCATTTTTCTAGGTTAACATATAGGTTCTATTCTTATTATTTCCTAAAAATCTTTTGTATATGCTTAATATGTTATTATAGCGTTCTATTAGTATAGACTAGAATGTTATTAAGATATGCTACAATAAAGTTATTAAGATACTCTTATAAAGTATTGTTTATTATATCTTAAAAACTAGCTAGTATGTTTGTTAACCTAAATAGTATAACTAGAAACTTATAGAGTCTATGTTATAACCTAAATGCTATTATCTATTCTTTGCCTATAGCTATTTATATAAGATAGTAGCTATTTTAAAGATCTAGTATAGTAAACTATTTAGCTTCTAGAAGTCTATCCTAAAGTTTTCTAATATTAGGTAAAGAGTATTAGTTCTTAATTATAATATTGTTAAGTGTTAATAACTAACTAGTAGAGTAATACGTACTAAATACCTTAGTATGTATATAGTAACCCTAAGAGGTTAGCGTAGATAGTATTCTTTAGATAAGTATGCAAAGAGGAAGAAGTACTAAGTAGTTCTAATAAATAACAAGAGTTTAATAATAGTTAATTCTAATTAGTTAATTGCTAACATAAGTTAAACATAGTCTAAACAAGTCTATCCTACGTTCCTATATACAACTCTAAGCTACATAGTAATTAGTCTAATTAGCGTGCTTAGTAATTAGTTTGCTTAGTACTAATTAGTAATTAGTATGTAGAGTAATTAGTCTTAACATATAACTCTTACTAGGTCTCTACTAGAGATCCCTTCTTAGTATGTCTAACTATAGTATTAGAGTCTTAATTTATAATACTATCTCTCTTCTAGCTTAGTTTATCCTAAACTATATTATATAGTTAATGTCCCTTTATCTTTAGTCTTACTAAACATAGCTTACTATGCCCTAGGAGACTAGTACTCTTTATTATTACTAACTTACTAACTACCTAGATGCCTTTAGTTCCTTAACTATATGTCCTTATTTAACCTATACTAAATATAGCTAGCTATATAAGGTGCATATCTATTCTAGGAAATATAACAAATATATGCGTTATAGTTAGTAGTATAACCTTTAGGTATTAAAATCCAAATTTA